>JANHJO010002912.1:19899-36166 GCA_032468235.1 Pseudoxyrhopus heterurus
TTGAAGACCCTTGAGGGCCACACCCACTCAGTCAGATGACCACCAAACCATGCCCAGTCAGATGACCACTAAGCCACACCCACTAAGCCACGCCCACAGAACCGGTAGTGAAAATTTTTGAATCCCAGCACTGGATACCTATGACTTTTTTCAGGCATATAGTAAAATTATGTTGCAAGTGTAAAAGCAAATGAGCTTGTGCCTGCTTTTTGTACTTGGACACTTTGGGCTGCAATAGGAACAGGTGTGAGCATGCCCAGAAATTGATACAAGAGGGAAATGAATCCTAGATTCATGTTCGTGGTAGTGGACAGGATTTCAGCCACACAGCCCATTTTTTGTAGGAAGGCCTCAATTAGATATGCACGAAGGAAGTTATTTAGATTTTATCTAGCTAATGATTGCCTATGCAATACCAGGCATGAGGTGTCCTTGTGATAGCAGTGGATGAAATGATTTTCCAAAATCGAACAATAGATTATCAACAAACAATTGTTGCAATAAGAGTTGCTAATTGTAACCTGTGTGTTCAAAGATATTTGACGGAAACCCGAATGTGAGACTTGTTTTCATCCAGCAAAATAATTGCCACAGATCTTCTTAAAACAGTTTGCTTTCTTGATATCGAAATAAACTTTTTTTAAAATGCTGAACTGCCTTTAGAACATTTCATTTTTCTACTACTGTTCCCAGAAGCCTCAGAACAATTTTTTATGCAATTTAGATCATTTGAATAAAGAAAATATGCTCAGTATAAAATCCATTTAAAAACCATTCAGTTACAGAAGGCTGAAAAGACCAGTATTTATAGCTCTCTTGAACATCTAATGTTATGATCTTTCCTATCTTAGTGAAGCATTAACTAGGCCAGGGGTCTCCAACCTTGACAACTTGAAGACTTGTGGACTTCAATTGGCTGAGGAATTCTGGGAGTTGAAGTCCACAAATCTTCAAGTTGCCAAAGCACATTTCCTCTAAGGTGATAGTGCCCCAAGTTAAGCTTCTGGCATACAGTCACCTCATCCTATACCAGTACTTGGTTAAATCTTCAGTGCCTTTTAGAACAGCAAAGCTGGCTGAGGAATTCTGGGAGTTGAAGTCCACAAATCTTCAAGTTGCCGAGGTTGGAGACCCCTGAACTAGGCCAATCACAATGGCCTCCTTGCAAGATGAAGTCAATGAAAGAACAGGTGTTTAGTCATACCATTTTAAAAAAGTATATTCGCAACCTGAGGAGCCACAAGCTGATCAAATATAGTCTTGCAAGGTTGCTGGACTGCTGCACTATGCCAGCCCAGAAGGTAGATTTCATCTGCAAACAACTAATTAAATGTGATGCAGTCTGATACATATTCTTGGCAGAGTTTGGTCAGGGAAATCTAAAGGTTCATATAATTACTGTATGTTCAGACTAATTTTGGAAGAGCCCAACTGTACTTCGAAACTGCTTCTGCTATGGTGAATTATCAGGGGCTGCTTATAAATGATGCATAAAGCCAACAGCATCCCACATTCTCTTAAAATCATCAGTACCCCGCACAATTCCTGCCCCCCCTTAATAAAAGGATGTTAGCCAGAGCATACTTTCCAAATGTTTAACTATCATTGTCTCTCTGCATGAATGAGCAAGGGCACAAAGCCTATTTCCATAGACTTCCCTCTTCTGTTTCTGTGTAGCCTCCATCTTTCCATAAACAGTTCAGGACTGTAAGCTGCACATGGTTTAATATTTTATTCTCCATATACAGTCCTTGACCTACAAAAGTTCGTTTAGTGACCATTCATTCATTCATTCATTCATCCAGTTTGACAATCTTAAAGCTATTTTTCTTACAATTTCAGTTGTACATACTTGGGAAAGGGACATGCTGCGCATGGTCCAATATTTTATTCTCCATATACAGGTAGTCCTTGACTTACAACAGTTCATTTAGTGACCTTGACTTACAAGTTCATTTAGTGACAGTTCACTTAGTGACCGGCACTGATGACTGTTTTTCACACTTGCAACCTTGCAGCATCCCATGAACACGTGATAAAAATTTGGATGCTAGGCAACTGGTTCATATTTATGATGGTTGCAGTTTCCCAGACATGTGATCAGCTTTTGCAACCTTCTGACAAGCAAAGTCAAAGCGGAAGCCAAAATCACTTAGCAACCATGTTACTAACTTCATAAGTGCAGTGATTCACTTAACTGTTGCAAAAATGATCATAAAATGGTGCAAAGCTCACTTAACAAACATCTTGCTTAGCAACATAAATTTCGGGCTCAATTGTGGTCATAAGTCGAGAACTTCCTTTATTTTCACTTTGCTCTTAGTACATGATCCCAGCTTTATTCTTAAAAATAATACCAAATACCAAAAACTCTTTTCAGCCAGAATTATGGTTTGCAAGAAGGCAGATTCCGTGTCATAGCCTTTCCACAAGGATACCTTGGAAGAAGATATGATATATAGATAGGGGGCTTGTAGGTAAGCCTTGGGTTACAGCCTTAATCATACCAAGTTGAATGGAAGCTCCAATGGTATGGAAATTAAAATATATTTGGACCATTAGTGTATTTTTAACCAAGACTCGGTATGATATAAAGATCTGAATATTGATCGAGATTAAAATCTCTGTTCAGCCATGGATAACATTTATTATTCAAGTGTTTAATATATCGCATAATATGGAAGAAATGTGTGTTGTTCTCAGCTCCACTGAAGAAAGGAAGGCTACAAAGACAGATAATAAATTTGAGAGATTTAAATACTAGAGTTATTTTCCTATTATCAGTAGAAAAAAAACCTACCTGAATGGATCACATCCTATAATTGAAAGTCTGCACAGCTGGAGTAGTGAATGTGACTTTTGAAGGTAAATGCCTAGTAATTCAGAATTTGAAAACATAGTTTATGGAAACATTGTACCTTAACTAAGGGATTTCTCATCTTCTCTTAGAAATACATTGCAATGTCACCTAGCAGGAAAGTGTGTTTTCTTTTTTAAAAGGGGATTATAATAAAATTCCCTTTAAAACAATTTAATTACAACCTCCTTTTATTTAGCAAAACTGGAAAATTATAGACAGGTAAGAAGATTGCTAAAGTAAATGTACAATTTCTTGACAAGCCTCGGTAAGGCAGTCTATCTAGTCACACTTCAAATAAACTAGTTTAGAACATGAGCCTATAACATGCTCCAAACGATTAACACTTTTCACTAGTATATTCTCAATATAATTTATCTATATTTTTTATTATAGAGATAAAACATGTAGAATTCAAATGCCCATTTAAATATATGACTCCAAAATGCTGGAATGTATGTAAACACTTAAGAATCTTTGTCTTTTTGGATGCTGGAACTTTAGGAAACTCTTATTCTAGCAAAATGTAAACATGGTCTTTTGAACTAATGTTTGCTATTGATTTATTACTCACAAAATGATAGAATATTACATAGTAATAGCTGGATTCTGCCTTCAGCCGATAATGCAAGTAAACATGAGTTTAAGGAACTTCAGGTGTATGGATTAAATACCCTTATTAAATTTGTTGCACTGTTTATTCTATTAGTTTCTTTAAAAACTTCATTGTTATCAAAACAGTCCTACTTTTATTTATCCAGAAAAAAGTGAATTCTATTAAAGGTAATGGACTTATTTCCATAAAAATGGATGGAAGATTTCTGTCTTCAATTGTAGATTACAATATTTACAGAACACATAGGCAATATTTCATAAGACCCATGTTCTATCACAATCCAATACAGTATAAAATACAACACAACTTTAAACAATGTGGATTCATATGAGAATTTCTTCTGTACCTTAAGCAACTTTTATTAATTAACTCATGCAGTAGTGGGCAGATAACTTTTGTGAATAATTGTAAACATACAAAAACAGTCATATTTGAAATTATACATTAGAATATACAATATTTCCGCAAATACAAAATAAGCTTCTACCAAAAGGTACAAAATATATGGTATATAACTTTTTTTTTAGTAACATACATTCAGAGGCTGTCAGGTTAACAATGGATTTAATGATATTAAAATATCTTAATGTAAATTAAAGTTTTCACATATTCCAATCACAGATTCTATCCAATATTTTTGGTGATTAATTTTCCTACTGAGATTAATATTAAATTCTCTGTAATCTTCTCTATATTTAAGATTAAGAATGACTGAACTCAGTGTCCTGTTGCAGACTAAACATTCATAGTGTTGGGATTCTGAAGTATGTTCTGTATGAATCTGGACATTCTGTCTGCCAAAGGCATATTTGTTTATACAATGGCTACCACAGTATGTGTGGACAACTAGGCAGCAATTCACAGAAATCTTTAAAAAGGCAATGTGACACGATTATTCCCCCTAGCCCCCTAACCCATTTCACCAATGCTTTGCACCGCTGCAATTTTTCATTGTCTTTCTTTTGCTAGGTTTACACCCAAGTACCACTTTTATTTTGGAACACTCTGGGAGCTCTACGTGAAAGCCGTAGGTATTCTTGTAAATAAATATGTCACGGATTGGTATTTTGTTTTGCAGCATGCAAGCATTCCATATATTTTAATTAAACAATAAAATCCAATGCTGCAGAAGCCTGAGTAGCCACACTGGAATTGTCCTAAGGTTTTCTGCACCCATACACATCACACTGCCTATCTGTGAACTATGCTGTATACAGTATATGCTTAAATTTGGAAAGATAAGTCTACATTATTATTCCACTACCAAGTAACTCATCCTGCAGAACCTTATCCAACAGTTTAACTACCTTGAAAAATCACCCATACATTGGCGCTATCTTTATCCATCCTTTGATTCAATGCCATTTGAATCCAAAATATCTACATGGGGTGCAGTCATGATAAAATGGGATCGGACGATTGGCAGCAGAGAAGCACTTTCTAACTGCAACTATCCAATAAACCAGCTTTGTTTTTTTACCTAATAAGTTTTCCATCTAATAGCTATTTGTTTTGGGGGGTTGTTTTTTTTTGCTTTAAATCTATATACAGAGAATAAAGTTGTACTATGAGCTATTGAGGAGAAAGGAAATTGAAAAGTATAACTCTAAAGTTTTACTTTTTCCCTAATTTCAATCTACGAGACACATTCGATGTATTAATGTTAAGAAGTATGCATGTAAGTTCAGATGGAAGATTGTGGGCATTACTACCAATGGCATTTATGCATTCTCTTTCAAGAGATTTATTTAATGAGAGTGGAGAACTAGAAGAAACACAAAATAGCTAACTACTCTACACTAATTATCTGAATGCAGCAGACTCATTGTATTCCTAACCTTGTCTAGAAGCATCCAATAATGGAGGGCAGGGATGCTGTCACATAAATTCTTTAACAAGGGAAATCTGCACACACAGAATACTATAGTGTTAAGTCATTTAGTATTGAGTAAGCTATGAAGCATTGCTACAACAGAAATGCCAGTAAAATAATATAAACAGAATCTAATCCTTAGAAGAATGCATACAGAATGTATAAATAACTACATTTTCAAACATTATTTTATTAATACAAATTTGGATAAGAATTTTGAACCACAGGCTAAAAACAAAAGCTTATAATTGTTTGACAGTTTAAAAAAATCCCTTATATATTTATTCAGTAAAATATTGTCTTAGAATAAATCACCTTACCAAAGCTGTCCTTTACCAAAAACAATTAATTTCTGAAAGGAATTATTAGTTAACAAAATTGAGAATTCAATCTTTTTATATATATATATATAAAATAAGTCTGAAAACGGGAATGTCTAAAAATAAACTGTTATTCAAACAAACGAACAAATAACCCTATGTCAGAAACAATATTGCTTTATTTCCTAAAAATATCTTCTATAAAGTCCGCGTCAAACTGGTTAAATGCCATCGTGCCTATAGGGTTTTATGTTACCCAGGACTTCATCTTCCCAATTGGGAAGACAGCAGAAAAAGAAGGCACAACCTATCACAATCACTGTACTTGCCCAACCAAAACCATAAGCCCAGCTGAACATGTTGCTTCCTGTCAATATGATGTCTTCGGTGTATTTCACTGGGTAGATGACCAAGCCTAAGATCTGGAAAGCAGCTGGATGGAAACAAGGAGGAAAGAAAGGCATTAAATAAAATCTCACACCACACAGAAATTTGCAGCAAACTGTAGTTACATTAGAAGAGATTACGATGGTCCCAACCCTGCTAGCCTTTTGTAAGGTCCTAAAGACTTGTCTCTGTGCACAGAATTGGCTGCCATGCATTTTAATTATTACATTGTAACAATATGTTGCAATTGTATTTTTTTATTTAATATATTTGTTGCCCAATCACTTGTTGAGATTGGTGGCTTTACAAATTGATTGATTGAATAATGAGGTATTGATATAGTACAAGACACCAGAGTATCTGCCGTAATTATAATCATTTATATTCATAGATATTAAATTTCCTAATTAAATCTCTAAACTTAGAACGTTCTTTCTTGTATGCTATCTCACAAAATGGAATGGAGATTGCGGCAATCTAATCTAGGGAGAATCATCCGCACAAGAGAGATGACTGAACTCTGCCAACGTTCAATGACCTACCACTGTAATTATTAGTAAGACCAATAATTGGTCTTACCAATAATTAGATTTTTCAAGTAAATTTGCAAAACACTTAGAAAAATTTTATATTATTGACTTTATTTGCTATCAATAAAAAGACTGTTGATAATTACTTGTAAAAAAAATTCCTTAATCATGGGAAAACATCCACCACACACAATGTATGTATGAAGCATCCCTATGTTATTGTGTATAACAATTGAACAAATGAATATTAATGTGATACTTACACCTGTTGCACACATCATCACAGAATTAGGAGCCATTAGACATACTTCTTGTCAAAACCAAAATCAGCTAAACTACTAAATTTCACTGTCCAATCACTTCTTTTAAGAAGTTTTTCCCTAACTTTTCCATTGAAACCTGCCTCCCTGTAACTTCAGAGCATTGTTAAACATCTTACACTTTGGGATAACAAAAATCATGGCTATTTGCTATGTAATATTCCCTCAAATACTTGATGATTGCTAGCAAATCCTCCAAATACATTTGGGAGCTTTCTGCTATTGTTGTTGCAAAGCTTAATATATTTAGTCTTTCATGTGTTTTCTCATTGAAATTTTCAGTTCTATAATCATGTTGGCCTTCTTTGAAACTGTTAAAATTTATCTGAATCTTCCTTCAATTATGGCACCCAAAATTGGCCAAATGTTCAAGAATGGTTATGACTAACGCAGAATAGAGTGGAACCCATAACCTATGATTTGGAAAATATGTTTTTATCAATGCAACTTAAAACCATATTTGACTCTTTGTAGCCATGCATATTGTAAGCATGATCAACTGCAATTCTAATTTTTTTGCATACAATATTACTAAACCAGATTTCTCCTTCGCACATCTGATTTCTTTTTCTTGTGAAAACTGCATTTGCCTCTGCTCAATTTTATTCTGTTATTTCTAACTCCACTATCTACCCTGGGGGCGGCAATCGTGGGCAGTTCTTCAAGACTGTGAGGCACAATTTTGGGTGTTGTATTTGGAAGGAGGGCGAAGTGTGGGAAAGCAGTGTTTGCCTTTCCCGTTCCCATTCTTAATGCCCCATACATACCAAAATAAGACAGAAAACAGACTACCCTTCTCGACTGTATCCTGCAGCCTTCTGAAAACCTGATGGTTGAGTTACAACTTCCAATTCTCAGAAGCTGCTCAACTTGACTTAACCTATTAAAATAATTTTGATTTGTGCTTTCATCTTTAAGGATACTAGCAGTCATCCCTAAATCTATCTTCAGCAAGTCTAGCTGGCATTCCTTCCACCACCTCCCCCAAAAATACTGAAGGGTGCGAGACCCAGATGAAGGGTCTAGATGAGTTTCTGCACTACACTCATGGTTTCTGACTGCAATAAATCATGATTGGATAAAGTTTCATAGTTCAGTAATCTATATAAACTATGCTTCACAACTATGCTACATTAATATTCTAAAATATATAAAAGTTTCTCCAAAAATGAAGATACTTGCCTATTAAAAAATAAAATTGGGGAGGCAAATTAGAAACTAAATGATGGCTGGTTAGCTTTAATGCTGGTTAGCTTCAATTAAGAAAGTTGACCTGATTGAGTCTGGACAGTTGTTTGTTGCTAATATGAAATCTAAGAAAAGTTGTACAAGAATAGGAAAGAGCTGACTAAGAAATTAAAAAAAAAATTTTTTTGACATATTCTAGAGAGAAACATATTTTGGGAAAGTTACAAACAATTATACTTGGTCAGAAAATCAGTTCTGTTATTTACAGGCTTACCAACAACGAAGAGCAAGCCACCAATTCCTCGAACAAAATTAAACCGCAATATATCAATGGAAAATGCTATGATTGCTAAGCAGAAACAGATGCAGAGGATGACAAAACCGACAAGATATGTAGCAGCAGCAGCTCTGCCCCAACCTTCGAAGAAAAAAAAAGAGATAAACATATATACTTTGTATATAAATATATACATTTTGCATTAGTTAAATGTAAGCTTAGAGAAATATTGGTTAAAGGAACTGAGCAGAATCTTGCTTTTATTGTTAAAGGCATTATCTATTAAATATTGTGATCCTTCTTTTCGTCTGACACAACTGCAAATCTCTACGAAGAATCAACAGTTTTTATAACAGGTATGCCTGAATTTGGTTGATTATCTTCTATTGACAGCTTTTTCTCTCCCTGTTCCAAGACATTTCCCCCCACACTGCATTTTTAAAACAAGATCTATACAGTCAAAAGGGAAGTAGAATTAGAGACACATCAAGCTAAACTGCTAGAATGGTTGAGATACAGTCCAAGTCCAGCATCTCAACCATACTAGCACAGTTTAGTTGATGTATGTCTAATTTATCTTTTCAATCAGACTTTTTGCTAAATTAAAGAGCCTAAATAATGTATCCTTTCTACCTAAATATATTGCTTCTGCTCCTTCTCCCCCACCCCCCGGCCTAGTGCCAAGCCATGATTTACTTAACTATAGCTTATTGAATAAGATATAGTGGAACCTCAGTTCGTGACCACAATCCGTTCCCGGACTGCAGTCACGAACCGATTTGGTCACAATCTGAAGCGACACTGTCTGTGCATGCACAGACAATTCTGCGCATGCACAGAAGGGGAAAAGGAATCTTTCGGCACCGTGTTTGTTCGGCATCCAAGTTTTGAGTCGTGATCCGATTCAAAACTTGGGTGGCTTTTTTGGTCGGAACCCGAACTGATCGTGAACAGAAGCGTTCACAAACCGAGGTTCCACTGTACAATTAGATAAGTATACAAAACAAGCAAATAACTGTCATGGTTAAGATCTTGTATCTCAGTATCTTTTCAGAAATGGCGTTCATACAGCACTGTATGCAATATTTCAAATAGTTTTCATAGTCAATGAATCAAAACCTTACTATTAAGGCTCTAGGTTATACTTCTGATTAGCACAAATGCAATAAAATTGTATCTTGGTTCTGTCCCCTACTCAATATGGACTTTACTTTCCACAGCAATCATAACTCCATCATCTTCTAGGCAAGTGGATTTCAACACCCAGAATTTCCCAGCTTTCTTCATTACAGCAGAGAATTCAGGATAATTCTCAGAAGTCTTCACATCAGATTGGTCACATTGGGGAAGACTGCACTTAATCAACATTAAGGGCCATAATTTTTCAGTTTTTCAAACAAATCTGCTTTAGAGGATTGGGGAGCATTTCCCTCGATGTGTGAAAGAGCGAAGAAGTAGGAGGAGAAATGAATAAGCAGGGCTTTAACTATCTTATGCCTGGAAAGTGTGGAATGATGGATGGGACACCATTACAGATCTATATCCCTTTCATTCTATGGGAAAAAGTGATTGTAGTTTTTTTCTATTTTCTATCTGGAGAAGACAGCCACAGTATTAAAAATAAAAGGTTTATCCCTCATTTATTCCATCTTTCTACATTCTAATTTCTGTAACAAAATTTTTTGGAGAGGGGCTATCCTTTAATGAGCAAAAAAAATGGGAAAAGATATAGGACTCCATGTTACATCTAGTTTAATCTTGAAGCAAATCTGAATTACAAACTCTGCAATTTAATTATCATTCCAAACAAAGAATGCCTTCCTCCCCAATGCATAGGGAGTGGCTCTTTTCTGTATTCTGTGCAACATTAATACTTAACAAGTACAATCTTGAATAAGAATTTGCGCCCAATGCAAGTCTGCCATTAACAAGTGATCTTTCTCCAAGGTAGCTTCTCTTTTAAGTGAAAGGGTGGAATAAAATCAATGTAGGAATTACTTGTAATTTTTATTCTAAGTAACATCATTATAAGTATTAAGTCTTCCTCTTATGTTTTCTCATTTAAAAAAAGAAGTCATGATACAAATTGTAAGCAAATTCTTCATTCAGGTAATTGCTGAAATTTTGCAATAATCTTACCAATTAACGGATTTATTGTGACACATTCTTAGCTAGCTTGCATGCAGCAAACACCACAATAATACAAAGGTCATTCATTACATTCCCAGTGCATGTTGAATGTATCATCTTTCTAAATATTCTTTACAAAACATATACAAAAAGTGCTGTAAGAAAGACCAATGCTTAAGCACTGTGTCTTTAAAAAAATTTCACATCTGAAATAGCAATTTGACTTCTCTCACAAAAGTCTAAATAAAATTTATTTAAATAAATAAATCTATGTTCAAATATTTTCTATGTACCCAAGTATACAAAATATCCTTGATTTAATTTTTTTTTTGTTTCCAAATTGAATCACTGAACCTCTGGATTCTAAATCCTAGATTTTCCTTGGTTATCCATATTTGATAGCTAATTATTTTCAGAAAGCCCAAACATACACAACTTGTAAGCAGTTAAACTGTACTTTTAAACACATCTAAGTTACGGCAGAATTTACTATCACAATTTCAATAATTATCAAATCTATCTTGAACACGAGTGTTGCAAAAGAAGTTGGGATAGTAGTTTTTGTTTGCCTGTATTTTCATGCATCTATCTTTACATCAAAACTTTTGTGTTTTATTTTGCTTTGCATGATTCCAGTTAAGACGAATTTGATTCCAGGAAGTTCTATGCAGCTTATAACTTGTTTGGGAAGGATAAAAGAAACACTTGGATTCATTCCATAATTTTTAGACACTCCTCACAAAATTATCAACTATGACTAATAGCACAATATATGTTATCTCAACTTTCCACCAGACTTTTAGGCTGGCTTCTGTAGAGGTCTATTTTATCTACAAAAGAAGTTATGTGAGGTAGACTCAGCTGTCCCAAGAATGACTGGCCCAAATCCCCTACTGTCAGTGTGGTTAGTGGACAAGACTATTCTCCTTCCCCAGGGGAAATTATGTATTTAGTTCCTTTAATAGACCTGACTATAATTGTTAGGACTCCTCAGTTTATGTAATTTATATAAAAATTCCCTCTTGCTTAAATAACCGATTCTCTATTTTTTTTGTCAAGACAATAGGTTAAGTATAGGTAAGAATTGGAAAAACATTTCTATTACATTTTAAGAAATACACAAGCGAAAAAGCTTGCCTTTGAAGTACAAATTATACCTATTCTTTAAGGAACAAATGCAATTGTCACTTTGACTTTTCCAATTAAAGGGGAAAAACAGTGACTACCAACAGTTTTTAAAAAAACATCTCTAAAGGACATGCTTGGCAGCACCTAAGTTCCTCCAATATGCTATGTTATTACATTAGTTCTCAAGGCGCCATTTTACACACACTCAATCTTCTGTAATTGGCACCCTCCAGATGTTTTGGGATCCCAAATATACTTTGCTGTCTGAAAATCTTTGTAATTGCCACTCCAACATTTCTGGAGGCACCAACCTGAGGAAATCTAAGTTAATGTATCACACTAAGCGTACTACAATGTTAACTTCTGGGCATGTTTTTCCCCTTAACTACAAAAGGCTTGCAAAGCGCTGCATATCTTCCCCTATTTGGCCATAATTCAATTCCAGCTCAGTTTAAAAAAAAAAAAACAGATTACACGCTGATTTGGTATCAAGTTACAACCAGCAAATCAGGGCAAAGGGATCGTTGCTCTCCCACCCCTTCTGAAAGCACAAAGGCCATTTGCTTCTCTAGCTCTGACCGGAAGGTTAGGATTTGTGATGAAGAACAGAAATACAGTCAAAGACTCGCCTTCTCTGCATTGAACGATGAGCAAAGCTCGTCAAGTCTGGATGAGTAAAAGGTGTGGCAACCAGTTTGATCCAGAGCCCTTCAAAGTAGTTTCAATGAATAATTTTCGAACGATGTTGCAATTCACCTTATTGCATCTTTAAAATCCTCCATGGATCTATAACGAAGGCCTCGTTGTCTGTCTGTCTGTCTGTCTGTTACCCCTCTATCACCCCTTGCGTCTCCCTTTATTCAAAAGTAATTCACTGCCATTCAAAAGAAGATTTAGCCCCTCTTTTAAATGGCACTCCGGGTTTCTGCTCATTACCTGTTTCTCACCGGGCTACTAGTTTTGCATAAAAGCGAGACTGACGGCACTATATGTGTAATTTGTTTCCAAGCAAGGCCTGTATTATATCCTTTAATGTGAACCAGTGCGCCCTTTGCAAACTATTATCTCCCGGGAAAGTTTCTTCCCGGATACATTTTTGGGTTTAATTCAGACCTTTTCACCGTAACCCTTCTCCCCACATCGACTGAATAAAGCGAGACTTGATAAAACTCCCTGTAGGCTAAACAATGCACGCCACTTGCCGCCAAGACTTACTGTAGTCCATGAGAGAATTGCAGAGCCACGTCGCATCGTCGGGCTTGTCTTTATGACAGTCCTTCCACAACCAGGCTTTACGCACGTAGGGGGCTTCGGCCGACTCCAGCCATCCCTTGCCAGCCAAGGCAATGATGCCAAAGATGATGGCTATCCCCAAGAGAAGGGGCAGGAGCCATCTGCACCTCCAGCAGGCCAGGCCGCACCTGAACATTTTGCCCGGACAGATTTCAGGCGAGGAAGAGGAGAGAAAGCAGGAAGCGTGGCTTGAGGTTCCCCTTTAAGGCCAATATCCTCGGGCCGGGCTTTGAGCCTGGGAGAAGGCGGCGGAAAAGGCGCTGCGCTTTTTAAGCGGCGGGCAAGGTTCGAAGGACAGCCCCGCCTAGATTCCGGGCGCGGAGAGCGGTTGTTGCTGCTGGAAGAACCTGTCGAGCGAGAGAGAAACTGATGATAAACAAACCTGGATTCCAAGCAACCTCCCAGGCTTTTAACTCTTTCTACACGGGGAGGTAGCATGCATATCCTGAGGTGCGGTTCTGTCAGGCTGCTGCTAATAAAAGGAGAGCAACGACAGCTGCTGACAAATACGCTCGTAAGTGAATGGATACCTGGAGTATCCGTAGGTAAAGCAAGTAAGTAAGGATAATTAAGAAGGAATTTCTAAGGCCGCGTGCTTAAAAACAGATTGCGAATGATGGTATCTCGGGAATTGCTTTCCAGATGCGTTCCTTCTCTTTCTTTTGAATGACAGTTTTTGTTTTCTTAAAGGTTGGCCATTTTAGCCCAAACTTCAAACGGAGACGTTCCAAATGATTTGGAACCAGCAACTTATGAAATTCCCAAGCCGGAATTCAGGTATTTGCACTCAGGATTGGACGCCACCAGGTTGAGAAAGCTGCTGTAAGACATCTAAAGCTACCTTCTTGTACACTTCTTTGGAATGACAAATTTATTTATTTGAACAAGTAAAAGGTGAAGAGACCTTGCTCTCAATTTTACAACCAGTGAGAACAAAACTGCAGTTCTCTTTGTCAGTGATCAAACATGTTAACAATTTTCAGGAATCTCTCTTTTGTTTCTGCTCTTTAACCAAAGAATATCATCTTTAACCAAAGAATATTATCTAGTCCTCTTCATCCAGTCTATATTATAACCCTGCTCAAATGTGATACTTATCAGAAGATCTTCATTTGACAGATATCACATCTTAGACTTTTATTTCAGCAGGAGTGTGGATGCATGGAAAAGAATGAAGTGACAGACATGCCTCATATATTACATTTACTGTATGGCCTTATTATTGTTCGTTGACTACAATTTTACTTAAGTGATATACATCTAGTACAACTGAAATGATCAAGCAGAGATTTTTTACCCAATGGAAAAATAAAATCTAATTATCATGCAAATAAAGTCAGCACAACATTTGGCTATGAAATCATAGAATTACATCATTGAAAACTAGAAGTGAAAAATACATATTTTGAAAGTTCCTCAAGTTATTCTTTAAGTTAAAAAGAACTCTGGTTTTAATTATGATGCTGAAGAAAGGGGATAAGCCCTCCTGAGCTAGGTTTCTTCTTGTGTTGATCTTTATATAGATCATATTCAGATATGAGAAATATTCACAGATTTCTCAGCCTGAGTCTGTGTATTTCTTGAGTTACATATATGAGTGATGCATGTATTTATAGGATTGTCTCAGCAACCGGACAAAATGGCAGAAGTCTAGATTTCCTAGTGGTTTTGGAAAGTTCTCTGAAGGAAACAACATCCTATGAGAATCTCAGTTATTTTTTGGAGATCCATAATTGGAGGATAACTGACTTAATCACATGCAACCAATAGCAACTCCAGGGTTTCAGTTTGAGACCAATGAAACAGAAAGGGCAATGTTTTGCAATGACAACAAAAAACAAAACTCCAAACTCTCCCAAAGCCACAGTTCTACTTTACATGGACTTCAATTTCAGATTTCAAAAAAAATATATATACTGTGTGATCTGAGAATTTTTACTGCATAAATAGTTTAATCTTCAGTCTACTTATTACGAGAAGAACGGGTAGCTTATGTGAGATCACTAAAATACTATTATAATTGAAAACTTGGATAAAAGGACTGCATTGGTTTCCTTGGGCTCCTTAGATACACACATTTTTCTAGATTACTTTAAGCTACGGAATTTTGTCATGTTCCATAATTCCAATATCCGACTGACAAAATATGGATATGCAAAAATATTGGTGTCATTTTAGCTGGTGGTATCTATGGTGATCTCCTTTTCTGGTTCATTGAACTAGTTGTCATAGCTATATAATGGTTGACCCTTCTAAACATACAAGATAAATTGAGTGTGTGAGTACAAGCAAGTAATGCATTCTTATCCTTAGATACATGGATTACAACATCCTATATTTTTTAGCCAATTTGCTGATTCATTCTGGAACATGACAGATAGTTATAGTTACAACATACCAATTTTCCACTATTTTTAATTAAAACAATAACAAGAGGTCAGATTGGACCTAGTGGCACTAAGAACTATGTCTGTACATTAGCTTTCCCAAACAACATATAGATGATTTCAGCATGTGTTAGAGTTTATATGCTAGAATATATTTTCCTTAACATTTCTTCTGGATTTTCTGAATATCTATTCATTCCAAATTGTGCAAATGCAAATTTAAACTGCAAGTTGTGTGCATATTGCTGGAATTTTCCATGGTACATACATTATGCACACCTTGTCATAGCATGTCAGTTACTCTGTTACAACTGCGAGTGAAACTGAACAAGTCTTCAAATCAATGACTCAACAGAGAAAAATTAGTCTGGAGAAGAACAAATTCTTACCCCAGCAGATTTTACCAGTTTTGCACATTTCACAGTTATTTAACATTTGTTCCTAAGACATATCTTCAAGTGAGGAACATAGGGAATATTATAGAAGTTTTGTTCTGTTTCTGATTACACCTTTGATAATTGGTACAGACTGTCCTGTTTTCTAAGTATGAGGCTTGTCTAATCAGAAGACATCATTCTTCTGAAATGTGTTCATTGAGAAATGGGCCTTTGCAATGCGTGTGTCCTTAAAAGGGCCTGTCTTTACATAGTAACTAGGCCAGTTCATAATGAGACAGGCAATCTCTTAGATAGCCAAAATGAAATCATACACACTTTGAAGTGATTCTGGAAAACGTAATCACAGCAGATCCCCCAGTCTGATATATTTTGACAGTTTTACCCAGTGGTGGGATTCAAATTTTTTTACTACCTACCCTGTGGGCGTGGCTTGGTGGTCATGTGACTGGTTGGGTGTGGCTTGGTGGCCATGTGACTGGGTGGGCATGGCCAACTCAACATTTCTTTGCCCTAATTACTGTTTTAAGTATAAAAAAAGATATACCAAAAGGTAGTTTATTTTA
>JANHJO010002913.1:58128-70488 GCA_032468235.1 Pseudoxyrhopus heterurus
GACACAACTTTGCAACTAACAACAACAACAATAAGAAATCTGTTGGACATTTTGGAATACTTGGAGCAACACAATGAAAAATAGGCCACATTGATTTTCTTAGATGCAGAAAAGGCCTTTGACAATTCGAAATAAACTGCTTAAAATTATGAAAAATGTGTATTTTGGCAAGTTTTTTATACTGATAAGATTGATCTATATTTCACAGAAAGCACAAATAACTATCAATGGAGCTCTAAAAATACTTTATGAGATATAACAGGGAATAAGACAGAGGTGACCATTCTCCTTTCCTGTTTATTTTAGTTCTTGAAATATTGAATATAAGACAAAATGAGGGAATTGTGGAAGTAAATATTTAAAAAGAAACTTATAAGTCAAGGGCACTTGCAACACTATAATTTGGATTCTGGAGGATAAAGGGAACAGAGACATCAATGAGTTTTTTTAAAAAAAATTGTACACTTGCATGTTTTAAGATTAATAATCATAAGACAAAGATATTTTCAAAAATATGGAAACAGGATCAAAAGAATTGATGAAGAAAAAGATTTAGAAGATAAAATATCTTGGTGTTTCCATGACAAACATGAAGTATATGTTATTTAAAAATGTTTACATTAGGACATGGAATGAGGTTAAAAAAGATATATTAAATTGTGAGAAATTACAATTGACATTGTTGGGGAAAATTTCTGTGATAAACATGAATATTTTGTGGAGAATGATATTTTTGTTTCAGAAAATACCAGCTTTGATAATTGATGTAACGTTTAAACTCTGGCAAAAAGTTACATCTAAATTTATATGGCAAAGGGGAACAACTCACAAGTTAAATATAAGGCATTACATGATGCAAAGGAAAGACTTGGGTTTACCTGATTTCAAATTGTATTTACAGTTTGGTTTGGATGAAATGAGTGGAAAGAAGACTGTGACTTCTAAGTGTCTATATGGATTCTCTGTCTTCCAGGTCATGACTGTCCCAAAGGTGACAGTCCTTTCATTCTCCACCATTCAGTCAGAACTGAAGAAGCTTCTTGCATGAGAAGCAAAACGTCTTCAAGGAAAAACAAAGAAAGTCCAGTTGCCTTTTGATAAAAAGCACCTTTGGGAATCTTCTAAGAGTTTTAGACTTAGAAAAACATGACCTGAGATTTGAGTGGCATGAGTATTTGTGGTACAACAAAGTTAAAGTTAATGGAGATTTCTAAAATCACTACGTTAGATGTGCCCTATTAAGAATATGGAATAGATACAAATCTAATTGTGCCCTAAAATACTTTTGTGGCTCTCAGCACAAGAAGCATTTTATAGACAAGAAATAATAGGCAAACATAAATGATTAGCACACCATTAAATACTAGAATTCTGTCAAGGGGAATTTAAAATAAAACCAAGAGAATAACTGATGGCAGAAGGGCATAACTGTCAGTTGTTTTCCTATTTACCATTATCAGAAAGATTAGACAAAATAATTTGTGGTATTATGTACTGTTCTATTAGATTGAATAAATTATAGAAAAAAAGAGTCATAGTATGACTTTTGAAAAAGAGGTAAATCTACAATTGTACTTATAACTGCTGTAAAGAAGATCAGAAACCATTTCTTGATATCTTTTTTTAATGTTTTCTGTTTTTCTTCTACCCCTTTTCTTTTTCTTCCTTCCTTCCTTTTCTCCTTCTCACTTTATTTTAGTTTGTATTAATTTTTCTCTTGCTTTTAAAGCTGTCAAGGAAATTATATTAGGAAAAAACCCTTAGATATCACATGAATCTTGTTTTTTAAAAAAATAAAAAAGACTGCCAAAGTTAAATGAATGTCACTTTTTCCCTGATTGCTGAGTTTGCTAGTAATGTTCATAAAATATCCTGTTATGCCCACTGCCTGTCACCATAGGCAAGCCACAGTAGGATCCGTTTTTTAGTCATTTATAAGGTGAAGTACATAGTACCAATGCCCTGAGGCACTTTGATTCCCTTCCAATTCTAGAAAAATAAAACTTTATCCACCCTGCTCATCAATCCCATGTTGATAAAAACTGTTTATTTTCCTGAACATATGTGCATTTCTTTCTTCTTTATATAAGCCAAATGTCTCAGGACAAAAAATATTAATGAAATAAATTAAAACATAGGATAAAATATATGCTAGTATGCACAAAAGCTGAAATGTATGTGTTTACATCATAGTAGAAGAAATTAACAGATACTAGCTGAAGGTTTATGCTTCCCTGCAATATGAGCAAATAAGTAAAAAAAACATGATGTTTTCATCCAAGTTTTGGCTTTTGGGGAGGGAAAGTAATGATTGTTGCATTTGTCTCTTCCAAGCTGGATTGATAGCAATGAGTGCCACAAAAGCACACATTGATTTCCTTCCCTTGATCAATGTATTTTATGTTGTTCTTTTGTATCTACTGAAATCTTGAATTGTTTTTATAGAAGCTTAACATAATAAGAACTATGATTTTCTTCATGAATGATGGTTAATAGGATTAATGTTCACTGAAACTCTGATATAACAGAGGTGTTCCAAAAGAATAAATAAAAACTTGATATTTTGAGAAATATGTTTTACATACAGCTTTTTCTCTCTTTTGAAACGTTAAAATACTAGATCCAAATTGTGACCATTTTTTGGACACTGATTTGCTCATGGCAAAATAAGAAGCAATGAATGAGAGAGATACACAACATAATGATTTCATAATCTAGGAAGTCATAAAAGGAAGCATATATATTTAATAAAACGTATGAGTCATATTTCAGATAATAAGCCTTCACAATGACCTAAATAGAAAATTCATGTTTAAATTACCAAGGCCACAATCCAGCAAAAATATAAGCATGATTAAACTTCAGAGGGTTATATGGCCCATAGGTAGCACTTAAGTATAATATTGCAAACAGTTAAAAAAGAAAAGTAGTTCCAATATTTTCTGTATTTTCTTTTTGGAAAGAGAATGAACTTACCCTCCCCTTATTCTGTTTCATTCAAACCTTATCATATTAAAAAGCAAAACATAAAAATATGAGAAGAAAAATTTATCGGTCGTATTCTCTGCCATGCTTTGTAATCTATCACAGTTTCTTATAAGATTGAAACTGTTTTTTTTTATATACAAGAAGAAACTGTTTTGTAAACAATGGACAAATGGCAGAAATCTTCACAGACAGGAAACAAACAGATGTTGACTTTAAAAGAGCTGGAAAAGGCCCAGAATTTAAATCTATGGGTTAACATACTGTATATAGAGGGCAAGATTCTGGTGTGCTTTTTGATGATGCGTTTCTTCCTCTTTTAAATTCCTTTTTTTTTTTTTTTGCAATAAATCTACATATGAAACCTTGTGTCTGTCTGGGAATGGAAATATAGAAAGTGTATCACTGCTACAAAGCCTGGAAAATTCTGATGAAAAATTTATAGGATGAATGCAAATGTAGCCCTTGAAAAAGAAACAAAACCATTTAATTTCCAAATCCAACCCTTTTGCTATTGATTTTGTGCTCTTACTAGTATATTGGAGACTCACTGTACATCCATGTTTTCTTCCACAGAGGTGGCAGAAAGAAAGCTGACCATGGAGGAAGAGGAAGCCAAACGTATTGCAGAAATGGGAAAGCCAATACTGGGTGAACATCCCAAACTGGAAGTCATCATTGAAGAGTCCTATGAATTCAAGGTCAGTGCTGGGTACTCAAGAGTTTTTGTCAGGAAGCAAGGGAAGGAAAAGCAGGAAAGGAACTAAACAGAAAAATTGGTTAGCAGAGCTAAGCAGAAGAAAGGAAGAGGACCAAAAGGAAAAAGGAAGGGTACAACAGAAGAAGACGGTTGCAAGGAATGCTAAGCTAAGGTAAAAAAGTCCAGGCTGAGTCCTAGGAGGGAAGAGAAAAACAATGAGAAAAATAAATAAAATGAGGTCAGGGAAAGAGAGAACAAATTTGAAAGACAATAATTAAGAGATGTTTTGAAGAATACGGTTCTACTTTAACAATAAGGGAATGTCCAGAAGTTTCACCACTGTCTTCTGAACAGTGAGGAATGGAAAATCCTATATGAGAAGGTGGGTTAGGTTGCTGCTTTGAATTATTTATCAAAAAAAATAAAGACAGGGTAAAAAAGAATCTAATGAATAAATAATAAAATATTCATGTGTTCAAGATACATAAGTAAGAACCAACTAAACCAAACATGTGATTGTTTCTAGCTAAAAGAATGATCACACTCATATATGTGAGAAATTAACAGGCAAGTATGCTAAATTTTATTCTGCTGTTTTCAGTTGCTAAACCTTACCATCAAATGACTCCAAGGCCAAACTGGCATGCCCTTACATCTAGCTGAAACAGGTTTCTGTCTCTCTGAAGGTTGGTTGCCCTGGAAATTGTTTTTAGCAACATGTCTGTCTCAATCCAGGTCAAGTCTGCTAAGATTCATAGAACTCTGTAGAGGAACCTGAACCTGCTAAGTTCACGTCATTATAAAGGGATTTACTGTATGAATGGGAAATAATTTATCCATTGACAAGAGTACATTGCAGTCTGTGAAAAAGGCTAAAAAAGAAGAATGGCATTTACCAATGAGGGAGAAAAATTTATATGAATAAAGAAACAGAAGGTGCCCTTTTTCTTAATGATGCAGCTACGACTTTTGGCAAACAACCTTGTCATAAAATGACTTCCTGACCTATTTACGGTTTGATGTTTCATTTCTTTTGTTTACTCTTTCATGGACATTATCTGTGGCTTAACTTAGCTTCTTGCAGTCAATGCTTTCTCAAAGCGTTAAGACTACAATTAGAAGGAAACCTATAAGGAATGGAAATTCTGGGTCATGTGATCATAAAACCCTTGGAAGGCACCTGCATGGAAAAGCTAACTAACACCTTCAGTCAACCTCCACGTTGACTGAAGGATACTCCAAAGGAAGGCCTTTAATAAAACCAATATTCTTTGTGACCTTCTAATTGACAGAGCACAGTGGACAAGCTCATCAAGAAGACAAACTTGGCGTTGGTTGTGGGAACTCATTCATGGAGAGACCAGTTCATAGAAGCCATCACTGTCAGTGCAGGTGAGACAGAGTGAATGTCTTGTACTCAGCTAAGGAAACAATCACCCAGAGGCAGAGGGGAATTCTAACATGAATTACTTTGGGAGTTTTTATGAAACTCTTGCTCCTCAATAGATGTTATGAACAGGTGAAAGTGTTTAACTTGTTTGACTTTGGTTTGATTTTTGGGGGCGTCCATGCATTGGATAGTAAATGAGTATATATTAAATCTGATAATAAAGAATTTTCGGTTTACTTGTTACTTAACAGCATGATGTTCAAAAAATCACTGGTAACATTTGCAGGAAATGTAAAATCACAATAAAAAGAAAATTTACAGTTAATAAAGAAAAGTTTTTCACTGATGATTAGAAAGGAACTATTTTTAAAAAATAATTCCTATTACTATAATTTTCCAGAATTGGAGTAGGTAAAATTAATTCCTTTAATTCTCATTGCCAGTAATTAACATTAACCCCACACTATTAAAATTGTTCTTGACTGATCAGTTGGGTTTCATTTTGAGTAATCCAGCTGTTTTTACTTAATTAATGTAGTAAAAACTAACTAGTTGATTTATCTATTCAATTAAATTAGAATGCTTAATCCTTTGGATAGACTCCGGTAACTCATTTCAACGCATATCACAGAATCTGCTCCCTTAGTGATAAACATTGCTTTAAATCCACATACTTCTGTGGCTAGGCACACTAAGCACCTCTGTTTTAAGTGTACATGGTTCGCAAATAATCATAGTATCCTGTTGCAAATGTTAGAGTGCTTCTGAGCTGGATGCTAGCATTGTTCCTGGGGAAAGAGTTCATTTCCAGTAAGCTTACATTTTCTGCTATATGTGAGCTTCCCAGAGACAATGAGAAAAGTGCAAGGAAAATCCCAGGCATTCTGTTTATGAAAGTACTCTCACTATCAACTGTGGGACTTCCTTGCTTAGGGCAGTTTGCATTTCAACACTTACTATGTCTCTCTCACTCCTCTTTTCTTCCTTCCCTATTTGAGCATGGCTTAGGGAATACTCTGCCTGCAACCCAAATCACTCATTCCCCCCAAATAAAAACCATCAGAGTCAATAGTATCTGTTTTCACAAAGGTCTGTTTTATATCAGACTGCCAATTTGTTGTTCTCATAGCTCTCCTTTACCTTTTCCCAGTTTATTTTATCCTCACTTTGTGATACACGCTTCCTGTAATAGTGCATATTATTAAGCAAGTTCTTCTCAAGATTACGCTGTGCAAGTCTTCAATCTCAGGATTTTGCCCTCATCCATGGTAGGCAGCCAACTGCCAGTGCCAAATATGTCAAGACACAGTGATGTTCACTGGAAAAGATTTCCATTTGGTTGACTGCTACTTACTGTGTTGATGGAAAACCTTGCCACTAGCAAGGACAGGCTGAAAAGCAGGAGTTCCTACAGTTTGTGCCCAACGTTTTTGAGATTTTTGAGAAAGTGTCATGGGCACCCTTACAGGTTTGGGTTTTTTTGTTTAAAAAAAAAAGAACAGAGTGATTAGAAATCAGAAGAATAAAGTTATCAGCTACTCCACTCTCTTGCTTTTCTTTCTAAAAGAATCCTTTGAATTCATGCATTGCATAGAAGTATCCTCAGAGACAAAAGGGGAAGAAGGGAGTTGGAGACTAGAACCCTCTTGCTTTCTAACTAGCCAAAGCAAGTTTTGTAGAGCCAAGAACTCTGTCCAAATAGGGAAGGTCATGAAGCTTGAGTGGGTGTTTGGATAAACGCTGGGCAGAGCTGTGATGTAGGGGTGCAGGTCAAGTCACGGTTCATCCCAAGAGGAGTTGAAGAAAACCATTATTTGAGACAAAACAAATTAGATTTCATTTTTCACCCATTTTTCTCAGTGCAACCCGAGTGTTTAGCGCAGGAAACCCCTTGAACAAGGTAATCCATTTCAAAGCCACCTTCCAGATTCAAAGCTGTGAGATGAAATATGTTGCTGACTTTTATTTATTTGATTGAGTGAAATGGCTGCCAGCATGCAGAGCTTAGCATGCAGAGTTAAAAACAACGGTGTAAACAATCTGAACCATAATGTCCAAGGTTGCAACCCGCTGATAAGAAAACATTAATCAGTAGAGTCCTAATGCCGGGGGGCGAAGGTGGAACTAGCTATATCCTAGAAACTCTGAACCCTTTTTATTGTTCTGCCCATGTCAACTGGCACCTGAATTTGAGCCTCACTCCAGAGGAAAGACTTCAAGGCGGGTATGGAAATTGCAACCATGACATTCAGATTGGTAGTAATATATTTACCCAAGTACTATTGCATTCTTTTTCCTTACATCCTTCCCCTCACCCCCAGCATAGCATTACATACACAAGCATGTTGGAATGAAGGTAGATTGGTATTACCCAGCACATTTCTTGGTTTTCAGCAATAGATTGTCACGGATTGCTTCCTGATTGTTTAACAATGATAAACAATTGTAGTAGCCATCTATTACTGAAATAAAATTGGAAGGAGATTTTTACTAAGAGAAATGTTTGTGGGGAAAGTACTGTTTTGGGATTTCGAGCAGATCCTTGGACTCAGCGAGCTCTTTAATCCCAAGCATATATCTTTTGTATCAAGCTTTTAAGGCCCCAGAGCTGGTCCCCTCCTGAATTTTACTGTACTGTGCAGGAGAAATCAACCTTGTAACTTTGGGCACTGAGAAGCATGAACCCTTCTGTCTCGTGTCTAGCGCCAAATACTGAAGTTCATCTACGTTACTGTGTGAGAAATAATTTCTTTGAATAACTTTAATTCAAATGCTTGCTTCTTCTGAGAAAAGATGAAAAAGATTGCCTACCTTCAATCTTTTCACAATGCTGTCACTGTTGCTATGGTAATAAATGTGGTGATCCTCTAGGTGCTCATATAGGAACAAAGTTAAGGACATTAGGTGTTGCTTCCTTTGCTGTTACCTACTTTCAAGGTTTATATTATCATTACAAGCGATAAGGAACCCCAGTGCAGTCTCGAACTGTTTATCCCTGCTAACTCTCCAGAAACTAATAAAATCAGAAGGAATGAAAGTACAACACTGCCTTTATTTTTGTATCACTTGTGAAAGTTTCTGACTAGAAAAAAGACTTTTACCATAGTCAGCTTTGAGGAGATTGAATTTCCTGGCTTTTCCTCAGTACACTGATCTCTCTATGCTGCACCACTATTTGGGATTTTATAGAGATCGTCTATAATTAAATAGGTAGCCTTTCCGGAAGCATAGAGGTATACAATGATAAGCTCCTTGTGTACCTTTTGGAAGGTAAGAAGAACAACATAGAATGCTGCAGGCAAGAAAATCAGTTAACATCAAAGAGCCTCTAAAGGCTTCAAGTCTGCAGGAGAAGGTGGATCTGTGTGATCCAGAAAACAGAGCAGTTTCAGGAAGAAGATGGGTGACAAGATCAAGAAATAGAGACTCAGGGGGGGCGGGGGGACAGCCAGTAAGCAATGTTCATAGGAAGATTGGAACTGAGAAGACAAAATCAGGACAAATTTCTGGATGAAACACCTGCATGGCACTGGATGCAGGTTTCCTAGTTTGGTACCCTCAATGTATATTAAGATGAAAACTCCAGCCCAATTGCACCTTCCATATCTCTAGAGGGCAGCTAGCTGTGTATGACTATGCTGAACATTCCTAAGTAACTTACTGGAATACATGCTGAAGCTTCTTGGGAGCTACCCAATAACCTGAAGATCGGGAAAGAAGAAGCAGCTTTAGCAGGTAGCCGTATTTATCCCTTAGCCTGGAATATTCCCTTTTTGATCAGATGATGGTTTTAAATACAAAAATGGCTGTGGACCATATGGGGCAGGCAAGAAAGTTATTCTTCCCTGAAACATAATTAACTATCTAAATGGCTGTTTTCATAGAGAACCCTTTTCAAGGGACAGATCAGTAATTGATATTAGCCTGTTCGAGCACGTACATCCAATAAAATTTTTTTTGGGAAAATTGTATTCTCTGGGTCCTCTTCACCTGATGTGCATATTTGAAAGCAAGGTATTCTGAGAAACGAATAAAGCCACAGTGCCTCCAAGAAGAACCCAATAAAGCAGTGATTGTATGACTTGCTATAGGAGCTGTGGTGGCGCAGTGGTTAGACTACAGTACTGCAGGCTACTGCTGCTGACTGCTGATTTTCAGCAGTTCAAGTCCCACTGGCTTAAGGTTGACTCAGCCTTCCAACCTTCCGAGGTCCATAAAATGAGGACCCAGATTGTTGGGGGCAATATGCTGACTCTGTAAACTGCTTAGAGAGGGCTGTAAAAAGCACTGCGAAGCAGTATATAAGTCTAAGTGCTATTGCTGTTGCTACTCTACTATCTCTCTGATTTCATGGTGGGCCTGCTTCTTTGTCTACTAAAGTTGCTATTAAAAAGTTGGGAAAGCTGAAATTAAGATTTTGTTTTGTTTTGTTTTACTTAGTGTCTTAGGTTAACTTTGTCTCAAATTGGAGAGTGATTGAGGCAATGAATTTGGAATGTGTTGAGTATTAGAGCCAAAAAAAAGGCTTTCAAGTTGGATTTAAAAAAAGGAAAATTACCATTGTTGACACTTTGGTTAGCTAACTCAAAACATGCAACCGAGGGAGGAGAATATACAATAACTTTTGTTTAATGTTCTGTTGCTGTTTGGTGGGTTTTTTTTTTTTTTTTGTTTGGCAAGAGTTCCCAGTGACCACATGATTAACTGTATCACAAACCTGCACACTCAAATGTGGCAAAATATAATTGCAACTGAAGGATAATTGATAATTAAATGAAACCTGAGTCAACGGGTGAACTGAAAAAGTAATATTTTGGGTGCTTTCATAATTGTTTCAAAATAAAACCAGATGTGTTTTTGTTGGCTGGTATTTAAAGCAATGTGAGACCCCATCCTGGTTATTACCAGGAGACCATTTGGAAATTCCAGGGTTTTAACATTTTATTCTGAAAAGGGCTTGGCAGTAAATTTCAATCTCCTGGCTTCACACAGATTAATTTGACTGCTAGGTTTGGAGTTAGCTATAGTATCTCTGGCACAGCATAGTTAGATAAGAGTCTTGATTAAAAATTAGAATCGTCATATTGGACAATTGATTGTCCACATCAATATGATCTTACAATTTACCCCCTTATGTCCACAATATTTTAAATCTGTTGCTTCTTCTTCTCATGTTCCAGTGGTTGTGTACTTCACTGAAGCTGAGCATTTGCTGGCAGTTGATGTCTGCCCTGAGAATTGCTAGCTCTTCTGATTATTTCTCACAGAGCTATTGTCTAGAACAGGGGTGTCAAACTTGATTTCTTCAAGTACCAGATCAGCATTGTAGTTCTTCTCTGCAGGCTGGCTGGGGGAGGGCAGAGAGATGGGACAGATGGCTCCTGTAGCACCCTGCTGGCCAAAACAGGGCGCAGGGGGCCACGTGCCCCGTTTTGGCTGGCCGGTCCTTTGCTGTTTCCAGGCTGACACTGTGGGCCAGATTTAAGGATCCCACAGGCCTTGAGTTTGACGCCCCTGGTTTAGAATGAGCAGTTGAAAATACATGCTTGAAGCAATGAATGGCAAACTCTTTCCTTAATATTGCCAAGAAAATTGCATGGATTCTGTCACCATAGGTCAAGTTCAACTCAAGGGATCTTTACCTTAGCTTAATAATGTTACGACAAGAAATTTATCCTTAAAAATTGTGCTTAATATTCTGCAGGAGTGCTGCTCGACAAGATAGTTGCATATAAAGCAGATCTTTTTATAACTTTTAAGAGTAACTATAGGCTTATGGGAATCTGCTGATTAATATAGAGCAGTATCTTATTAACCTCTGGCTTCAATAAGCCATTTAAATAAATACCTTAATATAAAGTCATTAAAAGGATATTTTTAGCATGGTACCCTTTAACCATTAAAGAAATTTGAATGAGAATAGTATTTACTGTGTTTTCCATGTTATTTATGTGCTATGTGGAATTAAATTACTAAGAGACATCCTGGTGAAAGATAAGGATTGAGTAAATAGCATTTAGAAACCTGAAACATCTGATTAGGAATATGCTGTTTCTAGTGGCTCTAACTTCTGCCAAGCAGAGATCAGAAATATATATCATTCCTCCAAGGAATTCTGCATTGTCCACCTGGGTACTATCATTGTGCATGTAGAATAAAACTTTCTTATTAAGGAGAATTGGATGTTATATTAGAGACTTGATGCATTTTTCTTCTTTCTGTCCTAGATTAGGGAAGGACTGGCACAAATTGGGCATTAGATGAGTCATCAAGATATTTCTGAACAGAACAGAATGGGGATTCAGCATTTTGAATAGTCTCATAATACTCATTGGACAGCCAGGCCATGATCTCAAGGTTAATTAAGGCCTGCATCAAACTAGCATGTGAGACCCAAAATAAGCCACAAGAGGCTGTGATTCCCTCCACTAGAAGGGGAGATACCTTGGTCATTTAACCTAGGTGAGACAATTTATTACAGGAAAAATAAATTCAGGAACAGCAAGAGAAAATAATGTCTCTCAAAAAATTGTACACATGCTTTTATTCATACTTTTAATTGTAAGCTACCCAGAGCTGTTGAGAATCAGAAAACCTATAAATTGTATAAATACACGTGATCCTTGTTTAACAACCACTCCTTCCGTGATTGTGAAGACTTATGATAGTATTGAACAAGTAGTTACAACCGAAACTTGTACTTATAGCTGTCACAGTATCTCTGCAGTCATATGATTATAATTTGCAGCCTTCCTTACTGGTTATCTACAAGCAAAGCCATTGGGGAAACCAGCAGGAAGTCAGAAGTTGCAGTCATATGAGATTGTCACATAACAGCCCACGTACTCTTCATTTAGCAGCAACCAGAACTGCCATCCCCAAGCTGTTTGGTAATGTAGTTCAACTTACGACTGTGTCATTAACGAGAGAGTTTCTGGCCTCATCAGTGTCATTAAACAAGGACTACTGGTAACAGTTAATTTTGAGAGCAACCTCAGCTAAATGGATGTATTTTATACTCAGTTCCTCCTGGCATTTACAGGGGAAGTTGCTGGTAAAAATTGGACAACATACTATGTGAAAAGTGTATGCTTAAGAATCTGGAGGTCTCTTGGAATTGAGCTTAAACGGGTTAGCAGACATTTTGACACGGGGTATTTTTTTTTAAAAAAAAATTCTAGCATCATTTGCATTAAAGGTAAAGATTCCCCCTCGCACATCTGTGCTAGTCGTTCCCGACTCTAGGGGGCGGTGCTCATCTCCGTTTCAAAGCCGAAGAGCCAGC
>JANHJO010002913.1:145058-155432 GCA_032468235.1 Pseudoxyrhopus heterurus
AGGAGGAGGAGGAGGAGGAGGAGGAGGAGGAGGAGGAGGAGGAAGAAGTCAGGCACACTTTATAGAAACTGGAGTGAAAGTAATGGATTAGAAATTAAAGTATCTTGAAAGACAAAATATTTGTTCAAAATATTATCTTTTTAGGTTTGGATTACATAAAAATAGTTCAAAAGTATTTTGAACTATTAGGTTTGGATTACATAAAAAAGTTCAAAAGTATTTTACTCTGAGCACAAAAATAATAATTGCAATGACAAAAGCATCTCTGAAATCCTTTTTCCAATCTTCCTTACCTGAGATGATATAGGACAATTTCATACCATCAGCACTTCCATCAGCACTTCCACTCCCCTGTCTTTCAAAATCTTTCTGAAGTGAACCATGATTGTCTTCAAACCAGCCAGCCAACTAAGAACAAGTAGCTTCTCTGTCTGAGCAGTGAGCAGCCATGTTCTTTAATAATAAAATTACCAGCAGCTCCACACAGAAAGGAAATAATATAAGTTGCTTATTCATATATCCTTAATTTTTATAAGTCTGGAGCTGCTTTTGAACTGATATAGGGCCCTAGGTGTATCAGCAGCCTAAAGAGTTTCTCACAATGGACCAAAGTCTTTCTTCCTCTCTTTACTTTTCTACCCTATTATTCAAGTGATGAACAGCAAAAGTTTGGCTGTTTAAGCATCTAAGACTCTCTGAAAGGTCAGAGAATAGAAAAATGAAACTCTGGGCCACCTATGGAGTCTTACTTGGCTGCCCAGCATGAGTCTTCGTACTAGAAAGGATGACCAGATTAAGAATATAGTGACATTCAAAGCTCAATTTATGCTGTTCATTACAGGAAGAATGGAGCCCCATCCTCACCCTTGGATTTATGACATTCTAAAAGACTACTGGTCTCCCAACAGGCATCTGGCTTTGAGATCTGAGTGTCATTTAGATGTGAAGCAGGTAGCAAGAATGTTGATCATTCTCAAAGAATAGCTGACCTTCCTGGCTTTCCCATCAATTGAGATGCTTGTTCTTTTTTATTCTTTGATAGTTTTAGTACATAAAGACAAGCAGGGAGGACCTGACAAGCCAATTTCCTTCTGGTATCTTCTGAGGCGATCTATTAGCTCTGGCTTCTTTAGAAACACAGAGCATTTCCACATCCTGGTTTCCGTTACTAAGGAATGCTTGTTTCGATCAGATTTCTGTCTATATCAGATTGTATTCAAAGACTTTTTCACAACATAGTTACCCCCACTTCCTAGGCTATTTGTCTTCTTCTGAAGTCAATCTGGGGAAAGTATACACTTCTGAAAATCCAAGCTTGGTGCTTTTCAGATCCAATATATTCCTATTCACAGAGATGGAATTAAATTTCCAAAAATGAATGCATGCCTAATATGGTTAGATGACCCATGAAACAGCAAAGATTCTCAACACAAGCTTCCTCTATAGTTATTTCTGAAATTGAGTTAGTGATTTGGACTTTTCAATTTGTTACTTCTCAATTCAATGCAGATATTATGTAAGTGAAGTTTGACATAATTTCCAGGTTCCTAAATTTTTTTGCTTTATCCCATATCCCTCAGTATTTAGGGGTGCACTGGATAAGCATTGCAAAAAAGCACACCTACTGTGACTGCAAACATTTGTACATCGCCATGTACTTTTTATGAAACATTTGAGAGGTACATATACATTAATTGGGGGGAGGAAAATCTTTATAATCCCTATAAGGTGATATGGAGTTGGTGAACTCTTCAAGGACAGCAGCTTTCCTAAAAACACTAACTAAAAAAATAAAGGCAGAAGAAATTTGCCTTCTCAAAACATGTTAGAATGTAAATTTGAGTGCAACCTACATCACCACCAATGGAAATCCTTTTCTGAGAAAAGGATTTTATATTAATTAGCATCTTTCCTATCATGGGTCTGCTATGGAACCACTCCAAAAAAATTTCCAAATTTTCTCCCAGCGGAATCCATGGCAAAAATAAACAAATCAAAACCTTTAAACTCCAATATAGATAACAACTTGCCACCTTCAAATCTGCCTTTAAGGGAATGTTGGTCATTCTTTTGCACTTTTGTCTCTGTAATTTCACTAACTTACACTTTAAAGGCTCTCTTTTGTGTGGGAGCATAATAATTGAGTTTATTAGCAAAGTATTAAACTGTGCAACTGCTTGTTGCATTTTTAATGCCAGTGTTACAATTTCAGTGCTGCATTTTCATCATTGCCCACAGTTTAATACTTTGCTCTACTATGCAGCTGTTGAAGATAAATTTTAAAAAAATGATAAAATGTATAAAAATGTCTAGAGAGATCAAAATGCTTTATGCAAGCAATGTGACTGAATCATAACTTGCAGGATTAATACTCAACTGAGTGAAGCAAAACAAAACAAAAATCCCTCTTTTTCTTATTTTCAAGGGAAAAGCTATCAACGCAAATAGAAATTTGCATACAGTAGTTTCAGGCTATAGACAAAGGTTTTACAAGAACAAGATGCCAACCAAATTACACTCTAGACCAATTTTTGTCCTGTAAACAGTATGTTTGAATGGAACATGGTGCAATGTACATCCTGTAAGTTTTGTTAACACAGCTGTACAAACATTTTCCTCAGCAGTTAAAAAGGCCAATGCCAAATCGGCAAACCTCTTGTATTTACAGGATAACTTTTTGCAGCACAGGAAAACAGATGACAAAAACATCATGAAAGCTGCAGCAGAAAAGTCAATGTAACCAGCTTAATCACCTTTCTGAGATGCTGAATGCACTTGACAATGAAAGAACAGGAAGTCATGTGTTTAGGAAGAATTTTCACAATTGAAATCTATCCAGAACAGAGCAACCAAAATGAAATGGCGTCTGGGAAGAAGAGGGAGAGGGTTGGTTGGGGACATTGGGTATGTTTACCTGAAGAAAAGAAGACTCTGGGGAATGTGATAGATATCTTCAAGTGTCTGAACAGGGCCGTGTAGAAGATGGAGGAGGATTGTTCAAGAAACAATGGCTTTAAATTGCACAGAAGAAGGTTTTGGTCTGATGTTGGGAAAAATAACATCAGAATCTTTAACAATGGAATGGACTGCTTAGGAGGTGGTGGACTGCCCTTTTTTTGGAGGTGCTTAAACAAAGAGTGGATTCTCATATTTCAGGGATGGTGTAACAATTGATTCCTGAGCTATACAGGGGATTGGATTCTCCAAGATCCCTTCTAACTCTTCATTCTGTGACTCTTATGGTTCTTTTACAAATCAGACCCAAGTTCAGAAGAAATCCAGGAACTTTGGAGAAATAATATTTTTTAAAGAAGGGAGGGAGCTATATACCAAAAAATATCAGCAACTGCAGTGATTCAAGAATAAACCTTATAAAAGAATCAATGGATAACCTGGATCTTTTTTGAGGGGGGTTTGACTATTTCCATCTGTCTTTTATTTTTTTAGCCAATTAAATTTGCTATCATGTCATTTTTCACTGACTGTGTGAGAACAACCTGACACAAAGTTTGTGAGCAAAAGGACAAAGATGTACTAATGTCCTTACTTATTGTTATGGGCAGCCAATTCTCTGAGCAATAAAAAGACTGAGAGGTGCAGAACCTCCTTAGGTTTCTTTTTCTTTAGAATGGAGTACATGTAGTCTTTTTCTGGTATTTCATAATATATTTGTGCTTACATAGAAATACACAGATTGACTAAATAATCATAATCATGATAGGTGCATTTCTCTTTGCCCTGCTGTTTGTACCAGCATCATAATGAATTTTGAACAAAACATACACACTCTGATATTTCTTGTTTGGTTAGGCCTCTTAATAAAAGTTTTGTCACCTGCAGGAATTGACCCTTGACAGAGATACAGCACATATTACATTTTCACTAACCTTATATCAAGGGATGTAGTCTACCAGTAACTTCAAATTGCTTTAGGGTCAACCTACTTCTGTCCATTTTAAGTCTGCATCTGATGATCATTACAAATTTGTTGTTTTTCAAAACCACTGAGATTAACACATACTTTAGATGGGGAGAGGGGAGGAGGAGAATTTTTGAGTCATTGGAGGGAGGGATGGGTGTGTGGGTGCATGGATGGATAATAAAATAAAATGTCATAATATATCCCAAACATCAAATAGGATAGGGACACTATTAGTCATCAAAGGAAGTGATAGCAGGTACATTGCTAACCAGCCACAACATATTACTCATTTCATTTTAGAATCTAATATTCTTAAATTAATCAGTACACAACATACCCCTGGTGTTGTAATGGTGGCTCAGCCTCTGAAATACCTAATAAATTGACTCAATGTTAAGAGGAAGGAATTCAGTTTCTATTTTTCAAAATTGTTATGTATTGTATATAGTATACATCGTTTCACTTGAAGTTCTCAGTCTGGTCCTCTGTTGGAGTGGGAGGATACTTTCTCCTGATTGGTTGTCTGGCTGAGCAGTTTCCTATAAAAGGAGCTTTGTCAGCCAGGAAGTTAGTTAGTTGCCTTCCAGGCAGTATTGAATAAAGAGCTGTTAAAAGTCACTCTGGCCTAGCTTCCATTCTTTGCCCAGAACTTAACAGGCATTTTTCCCCAAACAGCTCCAAATGAAAAGTTGAAAGATTACAAATTCCCCTTTCCCTAGTGCTCAGCTAGTTTCACAAGTTACCACAGTTTTTTGATGAAATTGAGATCATTTTTAAAAAAAAGACCTCCTGGGGTTTATTGTCTAAACAAACAAACAAACAAACAAAGTCTGATTTGCATAACTGGGAGTTTAAAAGCCAAGTGATGTGTCCCTATATAATCAAGAGAGAGTTCAGAAACTCTGATAATGTACCTTTAATTTACACTGTTAGGAAAAGGATCTCAAGACACAATCTTCCTTTCTTTTTTGCATAAGCAGTTTAAACTAGAACCAAGAATGTTCCTTTTACAATATTACAGAATTACATGGTTCCTTGTGAGAGAAAAGATGAGATAGTTTATAAAAAGGCAAAAATAGAATATCGAGGCAAACTGTGAAGTACAAATCGTCTGGAAAGAGATACAGAAATGCTTCCAAATAGGAAAAATGTATTTGCTTTGAGTAACTCAGGAGAATCATGACCTGACCATATTCAGTGTTCACAAATACTGTAAGTTAATTCCTGACTTCACATACATTTTCCTTTTATGCCATATTATTTCTACTCCTATTAGACTGAATTCACATATCAAACAATCCCATGATTTATTTACTAAGCTATTTGTAATTTTAGTAAAAAGTGTAAGCCCAGGCATGGAATTCAAATAAGAGGCCAAAAAATACTAAGTGGGTAGAATTCTAAAATAGGTCAAGAAAAACATAGTTATACCTAAACCTATAAGGTCATCTTATAAATAAGAAGCTTCATAATCTGTTGAGGTAAATTAACAAGCATGGGAATTCTCCCTAGAGAACAATGTAAACATTACATCATTATAATACTTCTGTTGGAGCCATCCCCATCAAAAAAAAAAAATCTTGCTGAATGCTTTATATTGGCTGTCCTTCAATTATTCTTGTTTAGAGCTATGGTCCACAAACAGAAAAAGTATGTTTATTTAGCAAGCCAAGACAAAAGCATTCCTCTCAAGTGAGAACAAGAATCTAGTTAAGAAGTTTAAATTTAGGACAATCTCATCCAAATTTTAGGGCAATTCCAATGCCATTTTACAAATATACACATTGTTTTCTGTTTCTCAAATATGATTACAGCAATGAGAGAATTGCTATGCTATGCATAGTAGCTCCAAGTCTACAGACCAGAATACATGGAAAAACTCATTTCAGTATAGCTCATGTTTATACTGATAGAATATATGTGCTTTGCTTTTGTTTGATATGATACATAAATTCTTAAGTAGAATTAGTGTTACTTACTATAGTCAGGGGTGAGCCTCTAGGTCATCATTTCACAGATGCCTTGCTGACCATAGATATTTCTAAACATGCATATTTGGTGGCAACACAGACAGTCTTGTTGAAAACAAGCATAATTAAGCATTTACCATAGCAAGAGTTTATGCACATACTATCTGGGCTGGGCTGGGGAAAATAATCAGTTTTTACACATGTGCATGTCCCACAAGTGATCCAAAGCTCTTATTTTAACAGCATAATGTATGATGCACTTATCATATCCTTAATTTCAAATAGAATTTATGCTGGTCTTTTGGTCAAGTGCTACAGATTAGGCTATTTTAGAGAGTGACATGAGAGGTCCAACCCATTTGCAAACTTACCCCTAGTATCTAGGTTGATTACATGTGTACTTCTTACAAAAATGCTATGCAGTCAACTTGTTCCTGAGTGCTGTTTATTCGCTCAAATCCTGTGCTTTTTGTATTAGAAATAGCAGTTTTGCTCACAGACCTTTGAGAACGCAAAGCAAAATTTATTAAAAATACAGAAGTAGCTATAATAACTGAATTAATATTTCTCCAACAACATGTACAGTATAGCCAAGAATCCAATAAATAGAAACTTTCCAGAAAGGTGACATTAGCCAAGTTTAAGTAATTATATTAAATTTCCTAGCAGCCAGTCTGCTAGGAAATTTAATGTAATTTCTTCTGTGTAAGAAATATGCACACAAAATACCAACATATTTAAAAAGCACTTCACTACAATGTGCTAGCAAAAGAATATGCTGCTTTTCCCTGCTAGGTTTGGAAGCTTAAATTGCTAAAGGGTCCTGATTACATCCACTCAAGATTTTTTTTGAAGTGTGTGTGTGAGATTGCTGACCAACTATCAAAAATAAGAAATTTGTCATTTAAATCAAGTCAGTGCCTAGAAAACTGGAATATTGCCAAGGTGACACTAATTTTTTTTAAAAAGAGATTTAGTGATGATTGAGAGAATTACAGATAGATAGCTTAACATTTCTCAAAATAACAATCAATAAAAATAACCATCAGAAAAAATAAACCTGGCTGAAGGAAAATTGCCATAGATCTTGCAAAAATAAATCCTGCTTCACTATCTGTTAGAATTTCTTGAGAGTGCCAACGGGCCAGTGGGTGAAAGTGGCCCTGTCACCACTCCATACTTGGATTTTCAAAAAGCCTTTGACAAGTTCATAACCAAAGGCTCTTAAATAAATGTAATTATCATGTGATAAAAGAGCCTGCAATGCTATGGGATGCTAAGTAATTAAAAAAGGAAAAGCAATGAGGACAAATAAATTAGCAATGTTACCACAGGAAAGAAGGAAGAAAATGAAGTCCATAACAATCTTTTCTGAAATGGATGGTTTTTAACTTGTTCATAACTTACGAGAAAGTAGTGGGCTGACCAGACTATAGACAAAATTATTATGTGAAGAACTCCAAAATAATTTATGTAACCTGGATGAATAGTCAACCAAATGGCAAGCGAAGTTCAATTATTTATATGAAATTCATGCTAAAGTGTAAATCTCTGTTTGTGACATACCACGTAGATTGCCCCTGTTGGTACTGTTTGTTACTGAGGAGTCAGAATCTGAAACATACATGAGAAGTCAGCAATTATCACAAATACTGAAGCCAGAAGAATAATTCCAAACTGCAACAGGAAATGACCTATCTCTAGTTATCATTTGTTTGCCGAGAGTAAAGCTCAATCCTTTGTTATTCCAAACAGAACAAAGCAGTTGTCCACATTAAAGCTAGGACTTTCTAGTATTCTCCCTTAATCTTATATTAAATAAAATGAATAAGCAGTTATGGTATACAGAAGTCTTAAATCTAATGAACACACTAAACTTCTCTTTTGTCAAGAGTAAACGAAAGGGCTTTCAAAAATCATTCTAATATTTGGTTGTAAATGCAGATACTTTGTTATGCTTCCCTTGCAGTAGGAGTTAAAACTTCTATAAAGCTTGATTTATCACTCTAGAGGAGTTAGCATTTTTATTACTACCTCTATCAGTAAAGTACCTTGTGTTCCTTGGTGAAAAATATGGAAAGGACAAAAAAGAGATTTCCCAGAACTTACCTATCTAATGAGTATTCCCAGAACTTACCTATCTACAATGCAGTAAAAAAAAATTATGGTATCACATCACACCATCACTACACGGAACTGCTTTGCTAGGTATCTTTATACTTAGAAAGGATTTACGATATAAAAAGCTATAAAACACATCGATAGATATATCAAGAGATACTGTTCAAAACAACCACACATTCTATTAAGCAGCAAACAGACAATGATCACAGATAAAACATCAACCAAAATATAATCTTGTACAAACCAGGTTCGGACATAGCCCTGGGCCATTTATGGATTACATTAAAATTCTGACTTGCACGAAGGGACATAATTAAGCAAATATGAAATTATCATGAGAAACAAGCCTAAGCCCAATGAAGAATATACTACACGTAGTCCTCGGCTTACAATTATTTGTTTAGTGACTGTTCAAAATTACAATGGCAATGAAAAGTGACTTATGACAGTTTTCCACATTTACAACTATTGCAGCATCCCAGTGATCACACAATCAAAATTTGGGTGCTTGACACCTGGCATGTATTTAGTAGGGTTGCAGTATCTCGAGGTCATGTGATCACCTTTTATGACCTGATAAGAAAAATCAGTGGGGAAGTCAGATTCACTTAACAACCATCTTATTAATTGCAGTGATTCACTTAACTGCGGCAAGAAAGTTCATAAAATGGAGGGAAGCTCACTTAACCATTGTTTTGCTTAGCAACATAAATTTGGGACTCAATTGTGGTCATAAATTGAGGACTATTTGTATATCAGAGAAGAAATTATCAAAACATCTCTCAGTGATGGTTGCCTTTGTGACTCCGGCACTAAGGCAACCATCAAACTGCAAATTGTTGCCTGTGCTCTTCTTTATTGTACCCTCTTGGGATGTAAGGAATTTGTAGACCCATTATTTCTAAGGTTTCCTGAAAGAAATGATTGGTTCTATGTTACTTGTTCCCTTGCAGATATGTCCAAATGTAACTAAAGCAGTTGCAAAGTTTTCTATATCACTAGTGAGACGAGATGCCCAATTCTGCCTTTGTAACTTTATCAACAGTGTTACTCAATTTTGTTTATTTACACTTTGATCATGTGGTGGGTTTTACTGCATTGCATTTCAATTGTATTTATTGATTGTTGCTGAACACAATCGTCAGTCACAGCCAAATGGTCAAGAATATATACATTTCTCTTCAAGGATGAGCAAGAACACCAAATTGGTTGTAAACGTATGACATTCGTTTTGAGGTCTTGAAACAAATTCAGAGAAATCTGAAACAGAAGTTACATCATTCCTACAAGATCAGAGCACTCTCTTAAAAGGGCAGTTCCACCAACCAATGCATTCAGGCAAGACAATTCAGAACAAAGTGAAGAAAATGCCCAAACAATACTTATTTTAAAGTATTTTAAAGAACCAGACATGGATTGATAAGATAATTATTCATCCATATGAAGCAATCTACTCACTCAGGATGTACGTTTGTGGAGCTCAATATGACACAAGAAACCCCAACTCTCACCCCCAAATTTCAGAAAGCAGAGGAAATACAGGCTGTGCTGCTATTTGAATCAGATAATGGGGCCCGAGTAATAGCGTGTTCATGGCATACTCAAAGTCTGTATGGAAGAGGTAACAGAGTTATTTTCGGTGAAGAAAATTATTCCAGTTGTTCAATTGCTTGTTGTGCCCATTATGTATAGTATTTGGATGGATCCAAAACATCAGAGAACAAGGTTTTCCTATACTGTAGTGGGTTTTTTCCCATGACTCTTCCTACATTCTAATCTCTTTAGAAATTATGCTCAAATTATCTTTAAAATTTTAATGGGGAAAAAAACAGAGAGAGTAGCCAAACAGAAATCCATTGTCTGATATAGTGAGTAAGCCAAATTGGGGCACAAAAAGAATGGGAAAGACAAACAGATGAATTCAAGTGGGATTAATTATATCAGGTTTTCCTTTTGCCCATAAAGCTGGAGTTCCTTGCATTCTTCTCTCCAGAAACTGTTAAAATTATCAGAGAGTGAAGCATCTGGGTTTTCTGTCTGATGATTGCCTAATTTAACACCATTCTTGTGTCACCATCCATTCTTATCATACCCATTCAACACATTCAACAGTTTGATGTTAAAAAAAAAAAGCTGTCCGCTTTCAAACAGTTTGCACCATTTTAATGCTGCTACATACTTTGCTGCTGCTGCTACATACTTTCTTTAAAACTCAAGAGTAATCAATATAGCAATAGCACTGTATTTATATACCGCCCATCAGGGCTTGCAACCCTCTCTCAGCAGTTTACAGAATCAGAATATTGCCCCCAACAATCTGGGTTCTCATTTTACCGACCTCAGAAGGATGGAAGGCTG
>JANHJO010002914.1:65780-77343 GCA_032468235.1 Pseudoxyrhopus heterurus
GATGAGCACCGCCCCCTAGAGTCGGGAACGACTAGCACAGATGTGCGAGGGGAACCTTTACCTTTACCTTTATGACTCTAGACTTGAGGCCCTGCCTTTTGTATTTATCTGCCCAACCAGATCAAAGAGGACCAATCCCCTGCAGATCCTGTCTCTTTGAGATTGCCAACTGATGAGGCTTTCAGAACCAGATGCCTCTTCTTTTTGGAACTTCCTACCAGGAGCCATTTGGTCCGCTTCATCCTTCTTGAAGGAAATGGTGAACTGAAGGCGAAGTTCATGGTGGATAGCATTTGTATGGTTGGTGTTTATCCTTTTGTATTATGTCAATTTTTTATATGTATTTTGAGTCTTGGGTATGTTGACACTGCTGGACACCCAGAGTCTCTGGGAATGGGTGGCATGCAGGGACAGGAGAATTAACTGAGCATAAGCATACATACACACACACTCACATACACACCAACCACAGCAATAGTCCCACGGGGCTATTTTAAGAGTAGTTTTATTCATCTAGCCCAGGGTTTCACAACCTGATCCACTTTAAGATGCGTGGACTTCAACACCCAGAATTCCCCAGCCAACATGCTGGCTGGGGAGTTCTGAGAGTTGAAGTCCACACATCTTAAAGTGGATCAGGTTGAGAATCACCGATGTAACCCAAATTACCGTAATAAGCTCCCTGTATTAAAAGCATTAAAAATACAGTGTACCCAGTAGGAGACCAGAGTGCCAAATGCAGTTTTGTGAGAAACACAGCTATCACTGAAAATTAAAATTTCTGGGTCTTGCAGCTGCGGCAAATCCATAGTTAAGATCTCTTGACATTTCAGACCTTCAACAAGCTTCTAAATATACTTTTAGTGGTTAGAGAAGGAACTTGAGTGTCCTGGATAATAAATCGTTCTCCTCCCAGTGTTCAGAGGAATGATGCAAACAAGATAACGCTCATATCAAAATCAAGCGCACATACAACAGAAACTCAGTTATAGTACACTTAGGTGTTGTATATGTGTGCATGAAACATCAGTGGTTAAAAACTGGTGATGGTAATACATATCTGAAAACAATCAAAACAGTTTTCAAAACTGGCTTTAATTATCTTTACTTGCTGTCCAAATACTGTACATGCAGTTAACAAGCCAAATGGAGTAACATTAACTTTATTTATTTTTTTTGAAAATCCATCTTGTCTCCTTTGGAAAGAGGGGAAAAAAATCTTGTCAAGAATCATTTACAAAATTGAGCGTGCACCCTCAAAGCTGTCAGTCCTGCTGCATATATAAATCCACAGAAAAATACAAGAGTTTTACATTTAGGAAAGACCACATCACATAGAAAACGTTACAGAGCACAGGTATAAAATTGTCTGTGTGTGTGTATGTGTGTGTGTGTATGTGTGTGTTGGTCCATTAGTAACTGTTCTCTCCACTGCCCATTACAAGACATCCCCTTGTGCTCAATGTGACCGGAGGTTTTAAAATTCTTATTCTGATCCCCATTCATATATTTCTCTCAGAAAATCTGCTATTTAAGATCAAGGCCATGGTATAATTTTGAGAGCCAAAAAAGAAGGCAGTAATAAAATAATTGGTTGGCTTTGGAAAAACCTTGATTTAATCCTTTGAACAAAACCCCAGTTTAGAAACCTTAGCTATGCCTTGATCAAACATACCACAATACCTACTGTAATTACTGTTTTTCTAGGATTACTTCACCCCTTGCCATATTTTTCTGTGGAGCCCTTGGTGGTCTCCGAGCTTGGTTGTTTTCTTGCAGACATCCCATTCCATTACTAGATAGCACCTTCAGTGAACAACACTGAAGATGTTACCTAGTTGGATAAATTAAATATCTGCAAGAAAACAACTAAATTCAAAGATCACCAGGGACTCCACAGTTCAACCCTGAGCTACAAATATGTTTATATTCCTCGGCATGACAAGATCCCTGATTACTCTGTTCATAGAGAGGAAAACAGAGATTATTAGTTTAGTTAGAATTTGCTTCTAAATAAAATTGGGTCAGGTGGATATTTAACATATTTAGGCCCCCACCCAACCCATCACTAGAACAAGCCTTGAAGGTAACATAGCAGCTAAAACTACTTCAAGAATCTAGAATGGGGCCATTTACCTTGCCTGCCGCTTTCTCAAACTCAGCTCAAGCATGTTGGTTTTAACCCAAGAAGCCATAATGAATGTGTCTTTACTATGTGAGAAAATCTCCTTTCATATGACAGACCACCCAGATGGTCTGTGGAAATTCTCAATCATCCAAGGTCATGGTTGTTCCAAGGGTGCTTTTCCAAAAGACAACTTGATTTTTTTTCTTTTAAAATGTTTAACTTCTCATCCAAGCTAGTTAGAACCAAAGAAGCTTCTTGGATGAGAAACAAAATATTTTCAAAGACAAAAGGAAGTCCAGTTGCCTTTTGGAAAAGCACCCTTGGAACAACCATGTCCTTTGGGATGGCCACCCAGATTTTAAGTCTTGCTAACAAAGACCAGAGAAGCCCCCATAGCTTTTAATGTCTTGTATTAAATCTAAATCTTGCCATTCTACATGGTTTCCTTTTCACAATCCTTTTAGAAACTATTTGTACTATGGTTTCCAGGAGTTCTATGGATTCAGTTGTTTTTCCCAAGCCAGTCCTTCCATTGATGTTACTTAACTGGTATTTTAAAAACTACTGTATGGTCTGGTTTGTATTCTGTATCATTTGGGGCCTTCTGTTCTGAATGACTGCTATAAAGATGTATTTTCAATACATAAATGAAAACATTCCCTTTCAGCCAATCATAGCTGAAGTATTCGATTCCTCCTGTCAGGTAGACCTTTTTAAAACAGGACAATGAACTTAAGCTTCCAGCTCAAGTTTAAATTACTTCTACTGCATATCAATATTTTCATTTTATTCTATAAAGCTTTTGCTTGCTGCCTATCAACCATGTTTTTAAGGAGAAAGGCTAGATATAAATTACCCCAATAAATAAATACAAATACTTCTTAAGCCCCTACTAAGGTTCAGTTCCAGAATGGCTCCAGGCCAAGCAAAATTTAGAGGTAGCATTGCCTCCAGTTTCTAGTGACCGTCTCTGGGGAGTAATTTCACAATGTCACAGTGAACAATAAGCTGCTTTGTTCAATATTCTTTTTTGGGGAAAGGAGGGCATTGGAAGAACTAATTGGTGGGGAGAAGAAAGTTATCCATCGTTAACATGAAAACATATAAGCCCTTATATTTTAAAGGAAAACACCAACAAGGCCACCAACATCAAAAGTGCTACAATCCAGAGCAGTTTGCTATCCAATGAGCCAGATAGTCCAACTCAAGACAGCCTATTGCACCCACGCTCGGAGTGAGAAGTACTCTGGCATCAGAAGAGCATTGCTTTAACATCTTTACCACAATTACAAATAACAGATCCTTCATTCCAGCAGCAACTGGAATGGTTAGTCTAATCTTCCCCGAAACCTATCTCCTCCCATTGGTGTCTTAGGGCTGGAATTCCGAATCAGCATGATTGACAGAATCTCAGCACATCCCAAGAACCTCAAACAGAGACAAGATTGTCCAGTGAGACAAACGTCCTACTCTCTCCCCACCCCTGCCCAGCTAGGGGCATAAAATCAATACCATCTCCACACACATCTCTTTTCTCAGTCATCATCTCCAAAGGTTCTTTTATTTAAAATATACTAATCTTTTTCCTTTAAAAGCTACAAAACAGGCAACAGATCCTGTAGCGGGGGGGGGGGGTGTCTCAGTTTCCACTAACAGTGGCTGATTTCAGGTGAGGGACATTTAAAAGCTCAGGCCAGGATCCCTCTATTGCATTTTAACCATCTCGTATTCTCATTTTAATCCCGTATCTTTCAGAGTGCAACAGTATTGTGTCCCCTGAGAACAGCAGACCCCAAAATATATTTTTGCAACTGTGCACGCTTTTCCTGAATCCTGGTGAGTTGTGTAAGCTCTGTAGCCTTTCCACTTTGAAAGGTAACTTTGGTAGGAAGGCATCAGAACAGCCAGATCGATGCAACATCCAGTCATGATTTTTTTTCCATATTAGTCACACTGGTGATATAAAAAGCACACCCTGAAGGAAGCATTCATATTCAGGGAATAGCTGAGTTCTGGTTGGAAAAAAAATATTTTTTTATGGGAAAAACTGGGACGAAATAAATATTCAAGGCTATCAAGTCATAAATCAGAACTACCTGTATCCTAGAGAATCCCAGTGGTATTGAGACGACATTTCCCAGAATTCCCACATACAGGATGGGAAACATTCTCTAAAAATTTGTCCAACTTAATTGTTTGAACAGCTGGAATTCAATAAGCTGTTCTACTACCTATTAGCTTCTCTTCAGACTGTATCCTTAACAGTCTTAACACCGTTTTACCTATGATTTTGTTTTATTTCTGCTTTGAGTTTGCAAAGCAACTTTGGATTATTTTTTTTTAAGAATTTGCATTATTAAAATAAGTACCCAATACTGGAGAAGCTCTCCGGCGTAATTCCTTCGCACACCGACGGAGAAGGCCAAAAGAAAAGAGATGTGCTCATAGAGTCCTACCATCCCTGCCCCCTTACCATCTCTTGCTGCTTCTATAACTAGACTAACAGACAAAACAAGTCACAACATATTAGTTATAAAATCATGAGGTATACAACCAACAATTTGCACTTCACTCAGGCAGCTTGTCTCACACCCTTAATTACCATTCTGGTAGAAATAGTTTGGTAAAAAGAATTTTAGCCATCGTTCCCATCTTCATATACTTCAGTTCATGGGCCATGCAGAAAAAGGATCGATTTCCTCATTCTTTCATTCTACTTAATGGGAAGCCTCGGGTTGCACGAGTCAAGATTTCTGCAGCGTCCGATTACCCGGAGGGGTTAGTGTTTAGGATCTGAGCGGCTCTTTTTAGTCTCGTCTCGACTGAAGTTGTTCGCGGGATCTCTCCAACCAGCAGATGGCAGTATTGAATCTATCATGCATCTCCATTGTAAATTGGATTAAATTGCCTTTTGTGCTGGGGCATTTTTCCCCTCCTGTAAAGATGAGCTGCTTCTTTAATCTTTCGACAAATTCTATCTCGATCCCAATATTGCTTAGCTCATTTCTCCATTTTAGCTGGCAGTTTGATATTGTTAACTCTTATTGTTAACCCATGGGGGAGAGCCTTCTCTATGGCTGCACCGACTCTCTGGAACCAACTACCCCCAGGGGGGGTCCGGACCGTCCCTGACCTGCCGGCCTTCCGCCGAGCCGTCAAGACTTGGCTCTGCCAACAGGCTTGGGGGCCGAAGATTTGCTCCCAGAAATGAATACTTTTTACTATCTGTGTTGACGGGAGATTTTATTAAGAGGAATGTATTTTAAAAAAAATTAAATTTTGGTTTACTTTTCTATTTCTTATGTGTTGATTGCTATTTTGGTTGTTGTAAGCCGCCCAGAGTCCTTCGGGAATCAGGCGGCCTAAAAATTCAATAAATAAATAAATATATAAAATATTCTACACTGAATTCGTGTGGATTAAAATTCAAAACGCACAATTCACCAGAGTTCTTGTTCATTTGGATCAGGTTCCATCTATATGGTAGTTCCATCTATAGTCAATAATTCTGGTAAATTGTGCTCAGAGGCAAACCTTTAATGGAAACAGAACCTGTTTTCTAAACTTTCCAGCCCTTTCTTGACAATAATGTGTATGAAACAGCCGCTTTGATAAAATGAAAAGTTTGTTGGGGCCACTTTGAATTCCATGAGGGAAGAAAAATGGGATATAAATATGCCAGATAAATAAAACAGATTTCAGTGATTCCTGTCACATAAAACAGGAGACAAGGAAGTAATGTTAGAGGGCGAAAAACAGCATCATCTGGAAATGTGGCAAAAGCCAGGGGTCCACTTCAAATTGCCAATCATGATATATAAATGTCCTCTGGATATACCCAATCTGAAGCCAATATAATGATCTTGGGGTATCACTAGTTCCCCCCTATTTTTGAAAAACAAATAGGTAACATTTCAACAGGTATTTTTTTTTACATTTTATCATTGGGATTTTTTTATTTTATTTTGTGCAGAGAATTCTTTAAAAAAAAATAGAGGTCACAGCCCGAATAGAAAAACCGAGATCCAGAGTTCTCTCTCTTAGCACGTTCCAAGGCATTTACGATTCCTCACTGGGACTTTTGCTCTCATCAAATCCTCTGAGTGGGAGATACCATCAGCTCTGGCACAAAAGAGAGGATTGATGCTTATGAAATTAAAACCCAAAGCTCCTTTAATGGCTTGGAATTAGTTGGGGTTTTTTCTTTTTTTGTTCCCATGAAATGCATTTTAGTATTTGGGAATGGTTTTTAGACAAGAAACTCTATCTGAAGCCTCATCATCTCTCTAACATAAGCTCCTGACTGTGAGAATAGTTTTTTTAAAAAATAAAATAAAATAAAGACTTTTATCAAACTGATTATGGACTGGTCGACAAATCCAAAACTTTCTATTCAGATGGAAGTGGACTTAATTCCATATTGCATCTAGATTTGTAGTTCTAATGTTGGGACATACTTCTTACACCTCTTTCAGTGCTGAATTTCTAAAAGCAGGTGAAATGTCTTAGCGGTTCCAGCTGTACTCTCAAAATGTGCCTGACTGCAATATCATGCATGCTATTCTTAGGATCACATCATATCACTCTTGTCTGAACCGCTATAAAAATACTGAAGCTGTTTAGAAATCCCTAGTACCTTAACTTCACTACATGGGAACAGAATTGATTTGATATCTATTCATCTATTTATTTATCTATTTATTGTTCCAGTCTTTCAGACTGATGGTGCCATTTCTAAACTAGGCAATGTTTCCCAATGTGGCAGTGTCTGATCCTTGTTCTTTTACACCACAGGCATCATTATACAGACCTTTCCATGGATAAATAAGGCATCCTCTTGCCTGTCTGCTGCCAAATAATGCCAGGTGTATTCCTATAACTAGTGTTACTTGTTAAGCAAGCCGGGGAACTGTTCAGTGTAGACCACAGCTTGAAGCTGGCAATGAAATATTTTCCAGGAGCTGCTTAGCTAAGATGAAACACAATTCAAGATCTTACAAGCACAGACCGCTGTGAGGGTCAGCAATCAAGACACCGGAAAAGACAAAACAAGTCCAAGTGATCAAGCCATAGAGAGGATACAAGCAGATATCCAGAGTGGTCTAAGGTCGAGGTAGGAAAGTTCAGAGACCCCAGAGTCTGGGTTCATGGCAAGCTTGGGGGTTGTAAAGCAATTGTCTGGAGCACTGGGGATTGTTCAGTCGATGCTTCTATGCTTTAGAGAAGAGGGTGTCTATACTGGCAGAGTTGCCAACTATCTAGGAAAATGTGCAAGGATCCCTGGATAAGCAAAACTTCAGTCTCAAGAATGCAGTTGGTCTTTGAAGGACTCTTCTTGGTTTAGGAACCGGAAGAAGAGTGGACTCGTGCTCTTCATTGACAGCAGCTGCTCTTTCTGCAGCAGGACTTTTTGGACCAGGACCAGCTTCTACTGACGGTTGTACTTTCTTCAGGCACTTCATGGACTCGTTTCCTGCTGCTTCTTCAAAGGAGAGCCTCTTCAGAAGAAGCCTGTCATCGGTTGCACAAAATCTTTACTGCCTTCCTTGCTTATATTTTAAATTGTTGTGCTAAGTGGTATCCTTTAGAAGAACTGTCACCACGGCTCCTCAAATCTCTGAGTCAAAATTTTGAGGGAGGCACAGTCCTGCTATTCACTCAAAATTGTATTTTAGAGGGCAAATTGTGCTGACTCAATGAGACAAGCCATCACAAGGCTTTCGTAATCCATATTTTTCTACTTTGAAGCAGAGCTCGGTTTTCTGCAAAACAGACAACTGAGTGATTGAGTAGATTTTGCCATTAGAGGCAAACTTGAGTTAGTCCTGCTTTGCATTTTTTTAAAAAAAATCCTTTGTGAATTGCCTTTATTCAAACTCAGATGCAGTGAAACCAGGCAACGTTTGTTGGTTTAGAGGTGAACGCCAGATGACACATTTTTTTGTCTTTTTGCCAAGAAAAGACTTTCTAAAATGAACAAGACAGTGTGTCTCAGGTGTGAACTCAAAACCAATATATTGCTTATTCTGAAAAATGTCACAACAGTCCATACATGTAGAGAGCAACAGAACGTTGTGGCATTCAAGAAGAACAAGGCCAAGATAACATCATCAACTCCCTGCTTTGAAACCTGTAGATGAGTTTGGTCTGGTGAAATTGTAGGGCCAAATTGGTGGCTACAGAAATTCCATATCCAAAAATCGCTGCAGGTTAATGTTGCTGAAATAGGTTATTAATATATTTACATATGCTTTTTGAAAGGTGTGATAGGAGGATCCCATCAACACATACTCTGGAAACTTGTCCTTGTAAGAGAAAAAACTAAATGCCATCAGTTTTACTTCCCCTTCATTTTCCTCTTGAGAATTTCCCTTGTGTTTCATACTAGTGACAGAAGAATCCATGTTTATTTTATTTATATAATACACCTAAGAAGTAAAAGAGTTTCTTGGCCTTCAGTTAAAATCAAGCTAAAATAATTTTTTTTTTGTCAACCGTAGCATTTCAATTTAAGAGCCACTTCCAAGGCCGTCTAGTATTCATAAACTAACCAGTAACTTTCAGGCTGCCGCCACATCAACACTCAATCCATCAGCTTTTACTGTTCCTATAGTCCATGGGAAATTTTAAAAAGTAACAGGAACAATAAAGAAATTGTGATTTTCAGTAGTATCTCCCCTGAGTATTTGCAACAAATTTTAGTAGGCACCTTCATGAAAAGCTTCTGTAATTCTCAATTTTGCTACGGGAACTGGTCATTACCCAGAGACCAGATTGCTACATAAAACACATATTCGTACAACTAACAATCCAGCCTATGCAGGTTTACACAGAAGCAAAATCCATCAATTTTTTTTTTAACAAATTAGTTGGTTTAGGATTGCAGCCAGATTGGATTAAACTGAAAACAGTTAATAACTGGAGGAACTCCATACTCATCCTTTTGAGAAATCCAGCGGCTCTCCTAGAAACTTTTGAAGGGCTTCTACGTTGGCCCAGAACCTATCTTCTTGTTACGTTTCATCATCTGTTTAAAAATTGGTTGGTTTGGTATCTTGCCTTTTGGGCTGCAAATGGATCCAGACACAATGAGGACAAAACTGAACAAAGGGCCCATTTCAGTAAGAGTGTTCTTTGCATATGCCTTGCTAAAGTAGCATCAAAGATCCGGTATCTAAAGCAGGGGTGTCTGAAGGAGGAGACACAATTAAATTTCTCTTATGCGTGACAAAGCAAAACATGAGTCTTAGTATTCTTTGAACTTAACAGTCAAATGCACCTTTTGGAGATCTCTCTTCTTCCGCACCTTTGGCAGGTCCTCCTGTCCTTCTCCAGATATGCAACGCAAACAAAATTGCTTTCTCCAGGATCCCAAACCCAGGATGTAAGCAGGAAGTGAAATGCTGACAGCTCCTGCCAGGTGGGAAGATGGCCGTACTGTACAAATATTGCAGAGGAATCCGTAAGCAACGTGGCAAGCTACGTAAAGTCTGAAAATGCTACATTCCTTTAAAAAAACGTTAGCGGTGCCGCATTCCATTTCCCCCCCTTCTTTGGTGTGTGTTTTTTTTTAAAAAAAACACTAGGAGAACCAGCCAAAGCTTCTCCTCCAGAGATGCCAAAAGAAAACAGGACTGAGAAAGAAAGAAAACCTAACATGCTCTTTCGAAGTGGGTTTAACGGTTGAGGTGCTGCCTAAGATGTTTCAAACATGAGAAACGGTTTACTCCTTTTCACAGGCCATTTTCTTTGGAGTGACATAACAGTCTTGAAACTGGCAGTTTTTTTTTTATCGGGTTGTCGTTGTTTCCCTTAATACGTGTTTCTTTTCTTTCTCTTTCAATTCCTCCCCCATCACCTTCTGGATCTCTCCTACGTTGTCCACCCAGAGAGGGAGGGTCAGACATTTTTAAAGTCACTGGAACAGTTTTCTCTTCTTGGAGGAGGAGGAGGAGGAGGAGGAGAAAAGAGGATGATGGGAGGAAAAGACATGGAATATTTACAAACCATGCTACCGGAAGCCATGGTAGAACAAGGCATTCTCTGTTGTTGTTGTTGTGTTGTCTTCTTTAAGGACAAGAAGGGCTTATTGAACTCTCTAGTGAGGACTGAGAAAGGCGACGAGTAAGGGGTCCAATGGTGGAGTCTGCCAATGAGGAAGTGGGAAAGAGCTTATACCAACCTGTCACTACACTGGACAGGTCCAGCTCATCTAGGACAATCTGAGCCATCCCCATGAAGCACTTGTGGTCCATGCGACCATAATCTCCCCAGACAATCACCTAAAGGGGAAAAGGAGGACATGCTGGATTACCAAGAGAAGCCAAGAAAGGAGAATCAGAAGACTAGAAGGCCTTCAGAGGGTCAGGTAGAAAGCAGGAGGCCTTTACCAACACCCCATAATTAATCCTTGGGGGTGTTTCTGTTTTTGGCTAACACCCTGGTTCTTCATACTATTGTCATAAATCATTAACAGCATAGTCCTACTTATGTTGACTCTGAACTAACCTTTCGTTGGGTTCCAGATTTTATTCTTAGGTAAGGTAGGAGTGGTCTATTTTGCATCTCAAAAGATATTTCTTTAAACTGATTAGCAGAAACCTTGCAGCCTTTAAAAAGTGAGTTTTGCATTCTTTCAATCATTTACTATCCTGGAAATGGGGAAATATATGCTCTTGCTTAATTGATGTGAATCCCAGTTTATACATTAGGAGATATTAAAATGCCTTTTGACTGGTAGTGCTAGGGGCTATTTGAAAATACCCAATGGTTTGAAAATACCCTAACGTGCTTTTTCCATTTAGTTAAAGGTTTAGTGAATGCATCTACATAATCTCACAAAGTTCAGCTAGTTGTAATATTCACCCACCCACCCACCCAGTATCAGTTTTTAGTCAGTGTGCAAAACCAGAAGAAGAATCATTTCAGTCAGTAAACTGAAAAGCACTCTGGTCCTGGTACCCTTTTAATATTATCTTACAACTGTCCAACAGTGGATAGTTTTATTTGCTCTCCTCTGAAATCTAGAATCAGATCTGAAATTCTTGGCTTTCCCTAACTGTGTGATAAAGATCCTGAAAAGGAGGAGATGGAAAGTAAGTATGAAATAGAATAGAATAACAGAGTTGGAAAGGACGTTGGAGGTCTTCTAGTGCTTAGGCAGGAAAACCTACACTACTTCAGACAAATGGTTATCCAAACTCTTCTTAAAAACTTCCAGTGTTGCAGCATTTCACAACTTCTGGAGGCAAGTTGTTCCACTGACTAATTGTTCTGTCAGAAAATTTCTCTTTACTTCTAGGTTGCTTCTCTCCTTGATTAGTTACCCTCCATTGCTTCTTGTTCTGCCCTCAGGTGTTTTGGAGAATAGCTTGACTCCCTCTTCTTTGTGGCAGCCCCTGAGATATTGGAACACTGCTATCATGTCACCCCTAG
>JANHJO010002914.1:137138-147601 GCA_032468235.1 Pseudoxyrhopus heterurus
TATTTCTGGGGGCAATATGTGATCCACGCTGCTTTTTATCTGTAAAACCAGGTGTGGGTGTGGTGTTTCTATCTTGAATATATATATATTAAATATATATATATTTTACAAAAACCGACCAAACCGGTTGTTACACCGGTTGAAACCCACCCCTACTTCAGTGGTTAAGCAACTGGTCACAAGTTGAGGACTACTTGTTCTGAATGCAACTGAAAATGTTTCATATCTTTAGATTAAGTAACTTTGCATAATGCAAAGCATTACGTGAAAAACATCAGAGAGCTGGGAAGTTTGAAAATAGTCTTCCTGTCAAATGTTTTAGTGTATTTTCAGGTTGTTAAGATTTTATATCATCATCTCCATCACCCATTGTTCTTTCTCTATCTTTCCTGTTAAACTGATTAAGGCCAGTGTCAACAGCGTTCGTTCAGCAAGAGTTACAGAAACCAGATGTTACTTGCACTTCCTTTTTTTGTTACAGAGAAATGATATTGCTATGGCCATCACGAAGTTTGATCAGTTCGACTTTCTCATTGACATCGTTCCAAGGGATGAACTTAAACCTCCAAAACGGCAGGTGAGGGCGAAAGGGAATCTGGGCATGTGTGTTCTCTTTATAGGTCTGCACCTGGACCTGATCAGTCCAGAAGGAACGTGCTTTGTTTGCCCTTCATGATGATGTAACATGCCCAAATCAGATTAACTCTAACTTTGTGATGTTATCGTCGTCAGTGGAAATTAATGAGAGAAAGCTTTTCTTCTTGATTAAGACTTGAGCAAACAGATCAGCACAGATCAAAATGTAATTTTATCCATGAAAAAGAATGTGGGGACTGTTCTATGCGGTCGGAAAGTTCTTTCTCCTCTTAAGATGTGTAAATATTTTGTGTAAACCAAACTAAAATCCTATCTGATAGTACTCAGGTTCCATCTTATTTCTGTACCATATTATGGGAAATTAGGTGGATTTATATCTTATTCCCCAGACAAAAAGCCCCCTGGAGGAAATCATAGATCCAATAAATACAAGAAAATATGTGTCTTAGATTTGCAATCTAAAAAGACAGCGTACAAGAGATAAAAGATGCAGACAGCAATAGTGAAACTGATACTGATGACCATAGACCATGGTTTTCTGGCCAGCTGAAATGGAAGCAGTTCAAACAGAGGAAGAACACCAAATTTTGGGTACATCAGCTGCACAGGGGCGTAAACGTGCTTCTCCTTCAGTTATCCTCCTTCTGAAAGCCACTGAACCTGGCTCCTCTGGAGGTACGAAGGCGGCCTTGTGTTCCCTCTCTGTTGCTCTATAGTCTGACTAGACTAGATTAGGGTTCAGCTGCAGCAAACTAGTGAAGTTGGCTTCTGGATATCCTTGTAACGTTGTATATGTATGTCTTAATTCCCCATGAGGGTTTGTAGAGTTTAGAGGGTACTTTTAGCCATGCTCTTGGCAAAAAGTTACCTATGGAGCTGCCAAATGTGTTACTGGCGTTACTTAGTCAGGATTGTACAATGACCAGATTTATATGCAGGATTCAGTTGGACTTCATCTTGTTGAATACAGTTTGAACGTCAGCTGGCCTGAATGCCTGCCAAACTTTACATTCGGTCTTGGGAATGGAACAGCTTATTCCTCCAGCTTTGGCAGTCTTCCCCTTTTCAGATGTATGTATATAGCAAGCATAGTTATGTTTAGTCTGCCAGTTGAATTTAATATAGTTATTTCTCCAGAGTCCTTCATTTTTTTATTTATTTTTGCTCTCATCTCAATGTAAGGTGGTATTGCTGCTGCTTTTGTCTCAGATAATTGAATGTTTTAGGAATTGTGTAAAGCAGCTTGAGGATAAATTTGAAATGCGGTGGGCTCACAACCGGCTTCTTGATTGCCTACCCAGCAGGTTCCCGTTACATAAGCAATAACCTGTGCATGATGTCACAGATTTCTGCTTTGTGCATAGAAACCGGACACGTTTTCCAATTGTCCATTTGGAATTTTTGCATTTTGCCTGGTCAAAAACCCTGACTGGACAAATGGTAGCCAGAGAGTTATAAAGGTAGCTTAGTCTGTGCCTGCTTGAACTGAGAATTATGCTGATGGGGAGCCACCGTCTTCCTTAGAACTCCCGGTCTTCCAGTACATTTGACATGGAATCAGCCAACACGTGCAAATACCATGATTTTCTGGCATCACGGAATCCATCATCCTGGGAGAGTCCCATTGTGAATCTATCCAGGCAGTTGTTGCCCCTGTAAACATCCTTGACTGGAAGCTGTGCAGGCTCGAAGAGGCTTTCAGTCGGATGTTTACAGCGGCAGGCTGCCACAATCCTCTGAATCAGAATGGGTTCAGATTGAAAAGTTGCCCTTGCCTGACACCTGGCTAGAGAAGGCTCCAAACTTGGAATCTAGTCAGTTGCTACTTTCTGTTAAACCAGCCTTAGAATACAGAAGAATATCGGACAGTTAAAACCTCTGCAAATGTTCTTTTAACTATAATGGTCATAGCATTTACTGCTCTTGTAATCTACCTCCAGAGGCCGCAAGATAATGTATGTGGTCCCTTTCCTTTGCCTCTTAGTAAAACATGCCTTATGGCAGTGGTGATATGCTTGGAAAGCCTCCAGAGGGGAGTTCGGCTGATAGCAAGGACGTCTGACTCACAGGAACAGCTAATAAAACACACTTCTTCCTCCTTTATTAGGTTGCTGAAGTACAAAAATGCCTGGGAAGATTGGGGAACTAGGAGTAGGGTTGTGGTTTGTGGGAGGATTGGGGAGAGGAACCTGTGAGCTTTAACTGTTGTACTGAAAACAAATTCTTGAACTGCTAAATGTCCTCAGAAAATACCCAGTTCTGGAATCCTAATCATATGCCTGGCTCTTCAGCCCCTGCTTTATATTCTGGGTCTTGATGTTCATACAGAAAACTGAGCAGAACTTTTAAGCCTGAAGTTTGCCTCTGTCCTTTATCTAAGACATTCCATGAAGAAGCCTCGTGTTGGGGAAGTTGACTTTTCCAGGATTGCGGAGAACAGCTTAGTGCCACTGCAATACAGTCCCATGTCTGTACATCAGCTTCCACTTGTGACATTCAGTAACTGCAGAGAAGCCTTGTCCAAATGTTACTTCTGCTGGTATAGCAAGTATAAGCCTGGAATTTTTGTAGGGAGGATAAGAAGAACACTGATCCTAGTATAGTGTTTGCTCTCCATGGTTTTAAACCTCCCCTCTCCTTAGAATAAGGCAGGCCTTTCCAGCTGAAGGATCAGAGAAGGGATATATGGCTTTTGCAGAAATATCTACATAACAAATACATTTGCAGTGTCCCTCAAGAGGCCTCACTTTGGAAGTGGGGAACTTGCAGTCTTCCAGATGTTATTCAGCTGCTGTTCTCAGCCTCTCCAGCTTGGATGGCAGGGGAGGGGGATAAGGGAAGATTCCCACCCTTGCTGTAGGGTGTTTTATTTTATACTGTTCCTTCCATAAAAATAGAATTGGGAGTCATACTGATGTTCCAAAGCGCCCTGTAATGAAAAGGGCTGTAATGAAAATGCAAGTACTCATTTCTGAACATTGACAACGGTGTACAGGTAGTCCTCGACTTACAACAGTTCACTTACGTGAATGTTCCAAGTTATAACGTCACTGAAAAAAGATACCTATGACCATTTTTTTTACACTTAATGACTGTTGCAGCATCCCCATGGACACATGATCAAAATTCAAATGCTTGGCAACTGATCCATATTTATGATGGTTGCAGGATCCTGGGATCATGTGATCCCCTTCGGCAACCTTCTGGCAAGCAAAGTCAATGGGGAAGCCAGATTCACTTAACATCCGTGTTACTAATTTAACAATTGCAGTGATTCTCTTAACAAATGTGACAAGAGAAATCGCAAAATGGGGCAAGACTCACTGAACGAATTTCTCACTTAACGAAGGAAATTTTGGAGTCAATTGTGGTCGTATGCTGAGGATTACCTGTACTTCACAAACACTGCAAATCTCCTTAGCAGAATAACAGTGTTGTGCAGGTAAATTAGACGAAGGCTTCTGTCTCCTCGGCAAGCTCAGTGGCATCGAATTTGCCAGTCACGTGGGATTCCTAGAGGATCCAGGTGTGCCACAAGCGGGGAGGGAGAGAAATTCTTCAACACTGCACTGTATGAACGTTCCCAGCAGCAGGGTGGATAGCGGCGCTCTGACGTCTGTTCCACTTTCTCTCCTTGGTAAATGCCAGGACAGGCTTGCTTTGGTTTCAGAGAAGTCTTGATGACAAATATAGAACAAGCAAGGCGCTGTTTTATATCTGTCCTCCTCCTGTTGTCCCCTGAGGCCACATGTGGGAATGACTGCAGTTTCAAGGGTTACCGGACTCCAGATTTCACGAGCAGATTCTCTGTGGCTTTGAATAGATGGCATTCCTGGCTCATTAAAAAAAACACATACATCGTTATTGATACAACAAATATGAGTCCTTACGGAGCAGTATTAAATAGAGCATCTATGCTGCGTTAACAAAGGGAGAAAGATACAGAAGTATAAAATAAAAAGAGAGAGACATCTGTTAACTTTAGGTCTGCATACAGACCGACTTGATGTCTTGAATAAGAAGAACAGAAGGACTCCTATTGTCCTTATTCCCAAATCTTCCAGGAAGCTTTCGGTATCAAGTGCTCCTTTTTCTTTGTGGATATTTATATAACATAACGAAAACTGCAGACCACTTTAAATTGGCCCATAGCAACGTTTTTAAGTTAATGTTTTTATGTTTTGTGACTAGTTTGTGTTTTTGAGATAATCCTTTGCAGCCATTTGGAGAATTCAGAAATCAATTATAGCTACATAAAGAGAGTAATGAAGATTTTTGCATCTGTGCGATTGGTTAGATTAAAGAAACAGATTTAATGAAGCCAACTTTGGATGCTTGTGGGAGTCTTGCTTTTTTTCTTTTTCTTGCACTGGGTTCTACAAATACGTTGGCCCATTGTGGCACTGCCTTATCATGTTTTACCATGTTCCTGAGTCATACATTGCAGAGCTCTGGACGAAAATTATACTGCAATCAAGTAGTTGCGTTTGGATTCCCATTTTGGCAGCCCTGGGCTGCTTCTGCTTGTTTTCAGCCTGTCATTCCCTTAATAGGCAGTCCGCTAGTCAAGTTTTAGTTTGGAAACAAAGTGGAGCTGCTTAAAATTAAAATAAGGAGCTTCCACGTACCGGTTGACTCCTTATTGTACAATAACGTATCAAGTATCCACATTGGAGTCTTGGGGAAGGAAAGTGAAAAACAGTTTCTCGTAGATCTGTGAGTTTTCAAGAGATAGAGAGCAATCTTGCAGTATTGCAGGAGGAGATGAGATGAAATATATAAAGAGCACTTGGATTGCTTGATGTATTGAAGGGAGCAGTCAAGATTGAATGAGATCTCTCTTCCTGTAGTTTGGAGATTTTTTTTTTAAAAAAATAACCTTCTTCCAGTCATTATGTAAAGGATCTTCCTTCAGGTGTTGTTGAGCTACACTTTCCATATTGTGCCAGATGCGGTGATTTGTCGACCACTTGCTTGCATCTTGAGCCTTCTAGCATAGGTTTTCCAGCTGGATCTTTCTCATCACAGTTGCCTCTTTCCTGGTGAACAGAGCCCTAACCTCATGTCTAAGGGTGCCCTGAAAAATGCAGGAAGCCAATTATGCCAGCTTCCCTCTTTTCCAGCTCACTGACCAAATGGGAATTTGTCTGGTGCTCATGTTTTGTAGCAACATGAATCTGGTTTTAGATTAAAGGGAAGAGGAACGGCTCTCGTCAGCTCCCATTCTGTCTGCACAACGGCTTCCAACTCTTCTGAAGTTAGCAAGGGATTTTCTTTCCCAGAAAGATTTTTCTCCCACCCTGTAGGTCCAGGGTCAGCTGCTTTGACGCAGGCCAGTGACTTTGCACAAGAGGTCCTTATGTGTTATTGATGGAATTCATTCTTGGCAGCAGCATCTCTTGGCCGTGCCCACTGACATCGTTGCTGGCAAGTGGGCCAGACAACAACAGTTGTGTAGTGCTTTTGAAGCTCTGATTCATTCAAACTTCGTAGTCGTTCCAAGTGCCAAATGATTTTAAAATCGTTAAAAATTGTACTTGAGTTTTAGGGACATGCTAAAAAATTATACCTGTCTTTTTGAAAAAGTTCAAGAAGAAAATATCCCACTGGATTTGCTATTTAAAACCTCTGAAGGTGGGACTTTATTTTTCTAACTAGATCTTAGCATCACCTTCGAACAATGAGTCAAACAGTGAATGAATTTAGTCTCAGTTGAGGTGAACATCTTCCGTACTCCCCCACCCCCTTTTATTTTTTTTGCTTCAGCCATTTTGCATAGAAGGTAGCAGACGTTAACTGGCCAGTAGCCCTTGTGTGTGTTTTACCAATTCAACCCTAGCCATGTAGCAGTGTGTGTAAACATCCTACACTCTCAGCTGTGACTTTGTGGTAGCTGGGAGAAGGTTGTTTACGCCTCCTGGCATGGACTGGTCCTCTCAGAAGTTGTATCTCCTCATTATGACTTGTGGGACTCAAAATGTGTCTGCGTGTGGCTCCATGTTTGTCCTCTCAGCATTCTGTTCCCCAGCTCATCATTTGGAGGGAGGCGGAGAACCAGGAAAGGTAGGTGGAGTGAGGTTTTGAGGGGAGAGTTTGAGTAGCCACATGCCTGGCATTCACTTAAGATAAAAACTGCTCCAGTTGTTCTGCAGTAGTCTTTGTACTAAGATGTTATTCTTGCCTGTTTCTGTGCTATGAGTACATTTTATTGTTTGCCTTCATAATCTGCCCCAAGAACCCCAAATACAGGGAGCGCTTGACTTAAAAAGACAGTTGGGAGCAGAATTTCCATTGCAAAGCAAAGCAGTTGTTAAGTGAGTCACAACTGATCTTGCAACCTATTTTTGTCAAAGCTGCTAAGTGAATCTGTGCAGTTGTTATGTGAATCACATGGTCATTAAGCAGATCAACTTCCCCCATTGACTTTGCTCATGAGGAGCTGGCTGGGAAGGCCACAGATGGTGACCGTGTGTCCCTGGGATGCTACAGCCATCATAAATAAATGGCGGTTGCCGAACGCCTGAATTTTGATCATGTGATTGTGGGGAATAGTTGTAAATGCAAGGACTCCTCAGAAGTCACTTTTCCCCCCCCCCCACTGCCGGTTATAATTTGGAACAGTTGCTAAATGAACGGTTGTAAATTGAGTTCTACGTACCTATAGTTCCAAATCTCACTTTAAATCTCACTTTAAGTAAGCAAGTGACATTCTTCATCAGCTCGTTGGCTTCACTGTTAATAATACCACCTTTCATTGGCCTGGAAAGCTTTTTCCCCAAAGTAGCAGGCCTGTTCACTCTTGGATGCTGCTTGTCTTTCAAGAAAGAAATGGAAATTCAGCCACCAGATCTGAAGATTCTCTCAAGATGGGAAAAAATAAAACAGGCAGAATGATTGATGTGCAGTGTCCAAAAAAGAATACTAGACAGAAGGGAAGCAAATCTTGACATTTGTATACCTCTAATACTATTTTTTTTCCATGCCTGTTTGCATTTCTGCTGGAATCCATGTTTCAGGCTTAGTCTACCGTGTCTGACCACCTTCTTCTCCATTGGCCTAGGAGGAGGTCCGCCAGGCTGTGACTCCAGCAGAACCCGTCCAGTACTACTTCACTCTGGCCCAGCAACCGGCAGCTGTCCAGGTCCAGGGCCAGCAGACGGGCCAGCAGACAACCACATCCACTACCACAATCCAGCCTGGGCAGATTATCATCGCCCAGCCTCAGCAAGGGCAGGTCGGTATGCAGGCTTTTCACGACTCTCGCACGCTGAATTTGGAGAGCAGGTGGAAAGTGGTATCGGGTGCCCTCTTCATTTGTGAAGGAGGCATGGGCTGAGATCCAAGGCAGCATGTTGAAGTTAACAAAACGCAATATGCTACATTGGGGTGTCTTGGTGCATTCAAACAAACAAGCAAATAAAAAACCTCCCCAAGGTATTGTGTCTTAATATATAGACCAGGTCCTTCCAACATGCTGTGGTTGCATTCTGACATGCAGTGTTCTGAATCCAGCATGCAATGTGCTGAAGCGCAAAATACCCATCCCTGTTTTAGGCCAGCCCTTCGTGTGTTATAAGGACCAGCCTCATGATGTTGGCAAAACCGCAGGTCTTAAGACACAAGTCAACTGCTTAGACTTGCAGATGGAAGAACTACCCAGTGAGGGTGAGGATGGGAATGGAAGTATGGTCAGGTTTCTCACCGCCTTCCTAAGTGAGAAGCAAAGAAAGAAGACGGTAATTGCTGCAGATCCTGTTCTCCCTCCCTGGTCATAGTGGCTGGGATAACATGGAGTTAGAGTTCCAGCAACATCTGTCTGGCCGTATGTTGTCCACTTCTCCTGTAGTTTAGTTATTGAAGCAGATCCATAGGCTCCCGCTATAGTACACCAGTAAGGAGAAACTAGTGCTCTCCTCATTAATGCTGACAGTCATTTGGGAACGGGCAAGCCTGTTTTACAAGGTCAGGCTGGAGCTTCCTTTTCATTTCATTCAAGTCCATCTTTGGCTGTGGAAGCTCTGTAGATGATGTTTGGCCACTATTACTACTTGCCAAGGTTGTTCTCAAGGAGAAAAATTGGAGCAATGTCTTGGATGCCACCTTGAAACACTGAAGGAAGGACAGGATATAATGTGAATTTTAAAAGGGTGAAATATGGACAATCTTTTCCTTTTGACGTATTAGCATCTGAATTTTTTTGTATAAATGCCCTTTCTGCTATCATGGGCTTTTTCTGTCTCAAAGATTATGACACAGAACAAAGGGAAGCATTTCCACTTGCTTGCTGTCCTGAGAGTAGTTGTCTGGTCCGGGTCATATTGCAGGACACAAGCGTAGCTGATCAACGTATCCGAGATGTCCTCCATCTTCTCTCGTGTGCCTCTCTTCTTTCAGACCACTCCTGTGACCATGCAGGTGGGAGAAGGGCAACAGGTGCAGATCGTTCAGGCCCAGCCACAGGGGCAAACCCAGCCGGCGCAAAGTGGGACGGGGCCAACTATGCAGGTCATGCAGCAAATCATCACCAACACAGGCGAAATCCAGCAGATACCGGTGAGAGTCAAAATTGGTCTAAAAGTTACAGAAGCCCTGGGCTTGATTTGAGAAGGGGAGTTGTGGATAACTGCAGGGATGTCCCAAGGAAACGGCAAAAATATGGTGGCTATGTTGGTATCCTCTCCTGCAGAAACCCCTGGATGACCAACACTAGTCCTTTTTTGCTGGCTGGGTTGGGTTCAGGTTCATGTGTGGGATCGGCATCTTGACTGCCAAGTTCTAGAGCAGGGGTGCCTAGCCTTGGCAACTTTAAGACTTGTGGACTTCGATTCCCAGAATTCCCCAGCTAGCTATTCTGCAGAGTTGAAGGCTACAGGTCGTAAAGTGGCCAAGGGTAGACACCTCCTTTCTAGAGAGAGAGAGAGCCCATTCTAAAAAGTAGCTCGTTCAAACCTTTGCTGAAGCCACTTCTCCCCTCCACACTCATCAGCTCAGCTCCTTGACTTTCTTTCTCCCCTTCCTTCATTCTCATCTCATGAAAGAGTTTTACATTATATTCCGAGTTAACATTTAAAAGTCACGCCATCACCAGGGCCTCACAGATATTTGCAAAACATTCCATGCTTATTTTCATAATCAGGCTGGTTTTGAAGGTCTCTGCAAACTGCCCCTTCCAGCTTTTCCACTCTTTATCTTTAACAAGCAAAGGTTTCCCAGACAGAAGCTCCATGGTAGTGTGCAGCAGAGCAGTAAGTCGAAGCCCTTAATGTCTGCGTTGTCCATTTTAAGTTAGTGATTCTAGTTAAAGTCTAACCCAGAACTCTGCTTGCAAACCGCTTTTCTCCCTGCAGGCATATTTCAGTGCCTTCAGAAAGACAGCTGTAAAGCTTTCGCTTGCAGAAAGTGTGCATTTGCAACAGGGGGGGCTGCCCTTTGCCTTTAGGGACTGGTTATTTGGGGAGGAAAAAAAAATCCCAGATGTTAGAGAAGTCAGTGGAGGGACAAGGTCCCAGGGCTGTAATTTCTGCTCGAGGAGATTTGGAGCATCAATGACAGATTGTTTGAAGATCTTCTCCACCTGTTCCTTGATTAAACGATGCTGTCCTGAGCACAATATAATTGTATTTTGTACAAATAAAGCAGGGCGGGCAGGAGGTTAACTATTTCTAAATGTAGTGAGGTTGTTCTAAAACAAGAGCTGAATAAGCATTTTTTTTTTGATGCTGCACTTTTTAAAACACAAAAGGAAGAACCTGAGAGATCCAGTGGATCTGCAGTGGCTCAAGTGGTTAAGAACGCAATACTGCAGATCAGCAGTTTGACTGATCGAATCCCGCCAGCTCCAAGGTTGACTCAGCCTTCCATCCTTC
>JANHJO010002914.1:147611-162569 GCA_032468235.1 Pseudoxyrhopus heterurus
AAGCCCTGATAGGCGGCCTATAAATACAGTGCTATTGCTATTGCTATCCAGCAATGACACCATAACATCACCAGAGGGGGTAGATTGAGATTCCTGGCATCAAAATCATTGCCTTAAGCATACATCAGATTTAATGTGTCCATCTTCACTTTTCAAAATGCCATTGTTTCATTTTTTTAAAATGTCATTATGCAACTGAAAATCAATGATTAGACACTATATTTTGGTGGCACAATTCTGGGGGAATGTCACAATGGGGCAGGGTTTGCATTAATCAGAAAATTAGGAATCAAATTGGGTTCTTTCAGGTTTGAAAAAGAAGTATGGATATGTGCACCTTGGGTGGTGGTTCTTTCAAGTTTCCACTTAATTTCATCTCAAAGTCTTTACATTACTGCACTTCGGATTTATGGTTTTGATGAACCAAAAAAATATACAGAAGACTATAGAAATAAAAATGAAAGTTGTGATTGTAGAGCATAAGGTGAATTTAGATTTATACTTGTAGTTGATGTAAAAGAGAATCAGAAATTAAGATCGCAGGAAGAGGCAGCTTTCCCACCCCGAGCACATGTGTTTGTGGTTTCATCTTCGGTCTTATTAAGTCATCTTCCTGTATAATCTCTCCCAAGCATCTCTGGGAGATGAGAGGCTGGTTCTGTTTTCAGGTGACCAATTCTGTGTCCTCTTTCTCCCTCCTGCTGTTTCTAGGTCCAACTTAATGCCGGCCAGCTGCAGTATATCCGCTTAGCTCAGCCTGTGTCTGGAACTCAGGTGGTCCAGGGCCAGATCCAGACGCTGGCAGCCAACACGCAGCAGGTATCAGCCGACCTCCTGGGTTTCTTGAGAAGAGCTGTTAAAATACCTGTGACCCTTGGAGAAAGGAGTTGATTTCTCCAGATACAACCACTGAAACCAGGGGTGGTGGGAGGAGTTCCGATCTTGTATTTCTGCTGACTACTGCCCCCCCCCCCGCTTTTTTAAAAGAAAACCTCAACCATTTGGAGAAGTTGTATTAACCCTGCTCCTTTGCATGTGGAATAGGACAAAATCTATGGCTCAGAACTATTATAAATCAGCCCATTATGTTTGCTTAGCTGTGAAAAATATAAATCATGTTTTGTTTGATAAATACAGGGGCATCTATTGTGGAGTGTCAAAGAAGGTGGATGCAACTACATCTTGGCCTTTTTGACACCCCCACTCCACTTGGACATCACTATTCTCAATAAATGCCTCGTGTAGGTTAAAAATGAAGTAACACTTCAGCATGCTAAAAGGCCTGGGGTTTGGAGGCTGGAATCCAAAATCTCTTTTCTTACTTCAAAACTTTATCTAGCTTTCAGCAAATTTAGCGAAACTCCGTTCCTCCCCCGCCTTCCCCTCCAGGCCTTTGTTATTGGTCAGCTTTTCTGTTTGAGCCACCTGCCAGCCTTCGTGTTGCCATTCTTTGTGTTCAGGCGCCGTATCTGATTTCTCCTGCTTTGCAAAACCGTTTTTTAGTAACTGCTAAATGCATTCATTAAAAGCAGTACTTTTGTTTAGGTCCTGGCTAAGAGTAGCCTTCACCTCTTTCGGATCCGATGCTTCATTGTCTGCAACCTGGGATCTGCCTTGATTAGTATCAAATTGGATTGCTTTTCTCTGTCTGTCTTCCCTTTCCTCTTAGCCTTTCCTAACAGATACCTACAATCTCTTTTCTCAATTATCTCTGTGTCCCGGTTGCCCAGTTTCTACAGTCATGGAATTTCAGACCCTGCTTATAGAAGGCCATTTATTTGGAAAAGTTCACAGCTATATCTGCAAATAGACTTCTTGCTAAACAGCTTGTGTATTGTGCCCAACTGCAACAGCAAAAAGAATACTAGTGGTCCCAACGAACACATACACACACACACCTTGTATCCTTTTATCCCCAACTATGTGGGGAATATTACTTTTGACAGGGTCTCCTTTGAACCTCCTTTGAAGGGGTATTTATTTCTATTGGTAGGCAAATTTGTTTGGGAAATAAATAATGAAAACCACAAATTGAAAAGGGTTCGCAGGAGAAAGAGCAGACCAGAGATTCCAAGGGGTCTCTTATATTTCGCAGTTCTTCTTTTGCATTTATTTTAAACACTGATTCCCTCTTGATCAGAGAGTTGCAAATGTCACCCATGTATGTCTTTCCAGATTGCACAGACAGACGTTCAACAGGGGCAACAGCAGTTCAGCCAGTTTACTGATGGACAGGTATGTCTTTGCATTTGGGGCTAGGTGAAAGGGTGGTTGCTTGGAGCAGCTTGGCATGGTCAATTTCTCCTGAAGGAAGCCAGTTTCTTGGGAAGGTTGTTGACCTAACAGGAAGAAGCCAGAGACATCGTTCTGTGTGGATTATACAATATTTACCCTATCAATTTGTTCTGCTAATTAAGAACTAACTTGAAGTAGAGATGGCTAAACTGACTGCTTTGATTAAAGAAAAAAAACACAATTACTTTTGTTTCTACTTGGAAACTGCTTTTCGACTTTGTGCTTGAGGAGAAAAATATGAAACTTTGATTTTGGGTTTTACCGATTACATAGATTTGTTGTTACAGAAATAGCTAGTTTATAACTATTACGTAAAAGTAAAAAGTTGAGGTTTGATGTCATTATCTTATTCTAACTGCAGGGAGTAGAGAAAACTAGCTTAGAGTTTCATGCTTCGGATGCTCCCCGGAAGTTCAGGGGACTCTGATTAAAGTTGTGAGTTCTTCCCAGTCAAGGACTATTATAGAAGAAAGTGTTTGTAGGTATCACTAGCAGTGTGTAAATGAACTGAACTGCCGTCTCTCTGAGGGTGCAGTGCACGCCATGCCTTGAAAGGATCCACCAGAAGCAGTTTCACAAGCTTCTCTTTGCTTCTTCCCTTCCAGCAACTCTACCAGATCCAACAAGTGACTATGCCTGCTGGTCAAGATATCACCCAACCTATGTTCATCCAGTCTACCAATCAGACGACAGATGGACAGGCGCCACAGGTCACGGGAGACTGATCAGCTCCAGCAGGGAGCTTTCCTGATGTGGCAGAATTCATAGCGACTTGATTCATGTTCCCGCTGATTCAAGTCCAGAAGCAGCCTTTAACTAGTCCATTCCCTCCCCACCATGTGTCTTCATTGATAGAGAGATGTCAAGGGTTGTGATCAGCATTACATCAACTGCTACGTTGGCTGGGAGGAGAGGATGCCGCAGGAACTGACTACAATGCAATATATGTATTTCTTTTTATATATATATATAAAATTTTGAATTCTGTGTTCCTCAATAGTTCCACTTTGACCATTTTATAGAGGGCTCTGCAGGCAGCGCCAGGCCTTCTCATTTCTCCGTGGTCTGGGATCTTTTCTTTTGTCCTTTCTGCTCTCCCGTCCATTACATTTGAAATCAGATCTTTATCCCGTTTCACCCCTGATCTCGCATATCACATTGTTATCATTAAATCTGAAAGTGTGTTAGTGTGTACAGGTGTATATACAGTGTGTGTGTGTGTAAGAAAGAATGGGCAGAGGAACTCCTCTTTTTTTTTTAATGTCCCAAATCCAGGTGCTGCTAACTGCAGCTCCCAAGTATGAAAACAACAGGAAAAACCCAGCTTTTCCTTTAAGAACCTATTTTCTAAAGGCATTAAATTTGGCCTCGAACTATTTTGAAATGGCTTAAGGGGATTTGGACATGCAAATGCAATTTATTGGGTAATGGTATAAAATTCAGCCGATGCATGTTTTTAAAAAAATGCATGAAATGCAATAAATCTTTTTTTCCTATAATATTCTATACTATGTGTCTTTCTGACCTCAGCTCATCAGTTGATCCTGATCCAGAACAAGTTCTGCTTTGCCAGATTCAGACTTAGCCAAAATGCTTCAGAACCTGCCCAAATCCTATGGATTGATACGTTTTAGGTTGGTGCTAAAGAAGCGTAGATCAATCCATTGGCCAATGGGTAAACCCCTATCATTTTTATTCCCCATTTCTTTGTTACCTAATTTTGGGCTGGCACCGGCTGATACTTCGCTGCATTGCAAGTTCTTCATTAGGAAAGAACAATAGAAATCCATCGTTTTTTTGGGGGGTGCATAAAAACGGGGAATCCTTCAGAATAACTCTCAATGCCTTTAAGGAATAACGATGGCAACTGTCTGGAGGCTAGTTTTTCACTTCATCTCAAGCCATTTAATTAAAGTTACTTTAAAAAATAAATAAATTGGGGGGGGGGTGTTTCTTGGCAGAGGATGCTATGAACCCAGGGATGCAGTGGTGCCTTTGAACACACAGCTTCTCCTTACTTTAGTAGGGGTTGGACAGTTGTAGCTTTAAATGAGGTTGGGTTACTGGTAGAGTTCTTCTCGCTGTGGCCTTCTCTTGAGGGAACACTAGGATGAGCAGGAGAGAAAGAAAGGGAGAGGAGCTTCCTACAATGACATGTTTTTTTTGCAGGCATCCGGTATGTCTTGAGAGAGTTACTTCAAAAGGATAGGAAAATGTGTGCTTGGTAGTCAGTTGCTGCACTTGAATAATCTTGAAAGCTACCCAAAGGATCTGCTGTTGGTCTGCTGTTTGTACTTTCCGTACCCCAGCAAATTAGGGGTACAAAGAAGGGCAAAACAAGGAGGCAATTTGTGATTAACTCCAGGCATCGCATTGTGATTTTGGTTCAGACTTAGCGTGTGAACTCAGTTAGTTGTCCCTTGTAAATAAATTGTGGTTAAGCTCAATGTGCGACTCTCATCATAAACCCAAGAGCTCCAAACCAATGAGAAGTTAACTGGGATTCAATCTCATTGGATCCTGTTTGGGTTGGGTAGATCTGCAGCATTTCCCCGTAAAATTTTTTAACATCCTGTTGGTCTGCCAGAAGCCTTTGCTGTACCTAATCAACATCTTGCGTGTTTTCAAAATAGTCTCAGCACAATTCTTGGAGAACCAACCGACAGGTCTCCAGTAGTGTTTTGCTAGTGTAATAACAGGATGAGGCCAGAGGAGTAAATTACCTTGTGAGTACCGCCAGAGGGCAGTAGATTCTCTATTCTGGATCTGTTTTTTTGTTTCTTAGTAAGGCCTGTTGTGTTAATCTGCATCTGGTTTGTGTAACAGTCAAACTTTTGTCAGTCCAATACACAAGTTAGCAGTGGCGGATGAGCAGCTCTTTCAATAATTATGTTTCTTGCTTGCTGATCACAGGAAATTGGATTTTTTTTAAAAAAAATTTGCTGTGATCTTCCCTTGCTTTTTTACCAGTACTTGGAATGCAAGGGTTGGCAAAAAGTCTTTCTGGATGGCCTTTCCCATAAGTTCAGAAGACATGTGTAGGAGGGTCCAGAGTGGTTCTCTAGTAGCTGTACCCCCCCTCCCCCCTAAACTCTGCTGTAGTTAACGAAACAAATCCATAAGTAGAAATTTATTGGCTTGAACTTCTATGTAAGGAAAACTAGGTTGGCTAATTCTGAAAGTTGGAGCTGGCCTATTTTTAATATTCCTGGCTGTTCTGGAGAGAATTATTAAGAATAATTAGAAGAATGGAATGGAATAGGGAATGGGAACAGGAATAGGAATAGGAGTAATAGAATAGAATCAAGATCAAGGGAGGTACTCAAGATCAAAGGAGGTACTGATACCACTCTATAAAGCTTTAGTAAGTCCACACCTAATGTACTGCATCCAGTTTTGGTCACCACCCTAGAAAAAAGATGTTGAGGCTCTGTAAAGAGTGCAGAGAAGAGCAACCAAGATGATTAGGGGACTGGAGGCTAAAACGCGAACGGTTACAGGAACATGGCTAGTCTAGTGAAGAGAAGGACCAGGGGAGACATGAGAGCAGTATTCCAATATTTGAGGGGCTGCCAGAGAGAGGAAGGGGTCAAGCTATTTTTCAAGGCACCCGAAGGCCAGACAAGGAATAATGGATGGAAACTGAGCAAGGAGAGATTCAACCTGGAAATAAGGAGAAATTTTCTGACAGTGAGAACAATCAAGCAATGGAACAGATTTCCTTCAGAAGTTGTGGGAGCTTCATCCCTGGAAGCTTTCAAGGAGAGACTGAACCGCCATCTGTCAGAAATGGTGTAAAGTTTCCTGCTTGGGTGGGGGATTGGACTAGATGACCTACAAGGTCCCTTCCAACTCTGTTAATCTGTTACCTGTTAATTCGTTATCTGTTACATAGAATTACTTCTGGCTGAATCATTTTGCCTTCTTATTTTAGATCCCTACTTAATTAAATTGTGTCTGGTATCCAGCAATTTACTAAACTAAATGTACAATGTACGAACCATGCAGAATGCCAGCTGGAAGAATTGAGTACTATAGAATCAGGGAAACGTCGTCGTCTGATCTGAAATCAGGATAACCCACTGAATTTTAAATCTGTGATGGAACTCGTAGTATTTCATAAACGGTTTCTATAGATATGAGTATCAGAATGTGAAGGCTTTTTTTGTTTTGTTTTGCTAAATATTTTTTCATTCATGCATTCTTCCTCTCTCTTTGCTGGATCTTCAGATATAAAGAAATGTAATTTTAGACAACAGTGATCTAAGCCACAGCCAAAAGAGTCAATTATGATTCCCTGGAGGTTTTCATCCTTTGTTGTTCTCCACCAAAAAGAATCCACTGTTGCAGAGACTCCGTAGAAATGCTTCGGATTTTATTCTGATACTGGAATGAGCAAATGAAGTGGTTTTTATTGTTGTTTTGAGATTGGGGAAATATATCTCTAATCCTCCAAGCCTTGGTGGTGCAGCGGTTAAGAGCAGTACTTAGCAGTACTTAGTAATTAGTACGTAGCTGACAGCTGCCTGCAATTTAGCAGTTCAAATCCCACCAGGCTCAAGGTTGACTCAGCCTTCCATCCTTCCGGGGTAGGTAAAATGAGGACCCAGATTGTTGGGGGCAGTATGCAATATATGCTTACTTCTGTAAACCGCTTAGGGAGGGCTGTGAAGCCCTGATAAGTGGTATATAAATCTAAACAATAAATAAATAAATTCTAATCCTGCCACTTCTGCAGAGCCAACAGTGACGGTCACGAGTAAAGCAGAGGCCAGCCAAACAGAAACTCACATCTGCCGAGTGGATGGTTTTTTCCCCAAGGATATCAAAGCAACCTGGAGGAAAGATGGAGAAATCTGGCTGCGGGACACTTTACATGGGTTGGTTGCCCCCAACTCAGATGGGACCTATCACTTCTGGCTTAGAATTAGGATCAATCCCGGTGAACGGAATCACTTCCAGTGCCATGTAGAGCATGACAGCCTGAAGAGTCCCCTGAAGGTGGTTTTGATGGTGCCTGGTGAGTATTTGGGCAGCGTAGAAGGATGGGAAGGCAGAGGATTTCTCACCAAAGTGGAAGAAGGAACATAAGGTCAGAGACCTTTAGCTGTGTTGCAGGCTCATTGGTAACCCCAGGCAAAATCCCAGTGGATAGCTACTAAGTTTGACTTTGTTTTGCACAGCACTGTTTCCATCCTGGAATTTGCCTCCCACCTTTTAGATCCTAGACCTAATGTTGGAGTCAAAGACCCAGGCTAGAAGCTGTCTTTCCATCTCTTAGTCTCAGTGGTTGTAGTGCAATAGTAAGATAGTATTATCTCCAAGGTGGGAACAGCGGATGATAGGTGAGATATCTTTTCCAGGTTCATGAACACGAACTTGTTTGTGTGTGTTGAATTCTCTGTAACAGAAAAACAGAAGTCTTTCCTATTTGTGTTATTACATTTATGTGTTTTTCCCCTTCTTCTTTAGCGCCACACCCAGTGTCCATTATATTCCCTGTTCTGGCAGCCATTGTCATGACCCTAGTTATTGGATGGTGTCTGTGCTTGGGTAAGTAAATAGGGAATGCATGTTGTAGTTGGAGGGAATTCCTTGCTGGGGGATTCACAGAAGTCCAAAATGCATTTTTCCTATGAGGCATGTTGCTGTTGATGATTTATTAGGTAGAAACAATTATTCTCATCCCAAACACCCATACCCTTATGAACACCTTAGTTGTCTCACAAAGATTATTGGGGAGGAATCAGAGAGGGTGGGGATTCGACTGAAAGAATGGGGTCTTTTCTCAGTTTTGGAAAGTCCCTTCTACTAATGAGAATAGCTAGTGGCCCATTCCCTTCCTGGGGCAGTGAGAAAATCCCTGAGAAACATCTGTCCAGGAACTCTTCCTTAGCCAGACTGGATGACTCTTGTAATTTGCCATAATCTCATTTCCATCTCTCTGATTTCTCCCTTTAGTGGTACACATACAAATACAAACTTTCCGAGCATCTCCAGGTAGGTGGGCATGCATTTGATCTGGTTTTTTAATAAAGGAAAATATTGGTAGCTCAGGGTTGAAATGAAGGGTCCTTGGTGCTCTCCGAGCTTGCTTGTTTTCATTACCCAAACTAAGTAACATCATCAGTGATAGTGAGGAGTTGGGTTTTGCTCTCTGGTTTTTACTCTGAAACAGGGGAGATGGAGATGTGATCTGAATAAAAAGGGTATTATGTCCTTTGCTATCTTCTGGTAAGGTGCAAATGGTAGGCACTTGGATTTTGGTAGGCAAGGACCCATTCAAACTGTTCAATGTAGAATGACTGTTGAACATTTCCCAAGGGATTTTCCCAAACTTGGCAAGCAGTTTATTAGAGAGTAGGTAAGAATAGGAACTGATTCAGATACACACAGACCTGAGAGAATACTTTTAGCAGCATTTATTCATCCTTATATCAGACTACAATGAAGAAATGGTATGGTTTGTATGTAAGCAGTGTTTAGTCAATAACGAGCTTACCAACCACAATTTCTCTTTATTAAAACAACCCTACTTCAATAGTCAAGAGTGTTCTACTCCATGTTATTGGCTAGCTGATTACTTTAAATCCTAATTCTCTGGTTCTCTTCCTGCAGATGAAAGAAGTTTCAATATAGGATACAGTAAGTGAACTATTCCCCTTTGTACTGCCTGCAATGAAGTTAGTGGGGATAGACGTAGATAACTACATCTGTGAACACAGGCAAACACTGAACTAAAATGGGGAAGATGGCATTTTGTCTCCGGCCAGCAGACAAATCATAGCAATCTTGCCTGTGCTGGGCAAGCTGGAAAAAGGGAAATCGTAGTCAAATAAAATATTTTTTAAAGACTCATACTTTTATGTTTTTCTCCTCAAATTATTTTCTCCAGAAAAGGGGAACATTAAAGAACCTTTTTTTGTTAAATGTGTTTAATTAAAAATATCCAAGTTTTTAAACCTGGCATCCAGTGTTGAATTCTGACATAGGTTGCTGAGGTTCCCTTCTCAAATGGTACCTTCCTCCCATCATACTTCCTTCAGAAGCTGCTGCCTGGATTGCTTCTGAGTGTAATTAATAGCACCCCCACCCCCCAGCAAACAGTGGCTTTCACATGATTGGCTTGTTTTGACCAATCACAGTAACCAGGGGGGGGGGGAGAGAATGAGGGCACATTTACTTCTGGTGCCCTCCCTGTAGCCATATTATGACCATTGCAGGCACCTAATGAAGAGTTGATGCACTGTCCAGAAAGAGCCTGGATGCAGGGCATCTAGATTGAGAGGTGGGGTGCCATATTTATGCTGCCTCTGGTTCTGAAAGGCTATTGATGGAAGTAGCCCTGAAGAAAAAATATGGAAGTAAATTTTCATTATTTTATTTGCTAATCTATATTCAACTCTTGGTTTAACTTAGAACCTATTTACTGGTCCCATCCTAGAATTACCAGGTCCAATTTCCCCCATTTTCTTTTTAAATCAGCTAAGATCAATTAAGTGCTGTCATGAAGGTGGGACAATAACACGAATGTTGCCGTTCTTGGCAAACATTTCCTGCTTTACCAGTCACATTCTGCATCCTAGGCAAGATGGGCCTGCAAACATCTCAGCCCCAGGGCAGAATTTAATTTAATTTAATTTAACAAAATTTATATACCGCCCTCTCCCGAAGGACTCAGGGTGGTGTACAGAATTAAAAAACATATAAAAACATTGAATAAAAACACCGTTAAAAAACACATTCACACACACACACACAGAAGAGAGACATATGAATCTATTTCTAAGCCCAAAAGTGTGTTCAAAGAGAGGATAGAGGGAAGGGAAGCTGGTTCTGAGATGTTTCCCAAAATTATAAAAAAAAAATTGAAATATTATTTCTCTATATCCTCTATCATAGGAAAAGCATATCTGGGTTTCCCTTTTAATAATTTTCCTTTCCCCCCCCCCCATTACATAAAGGAATATTCATCTTTATTGGACTTCTACTTCTGATACTTGCCTGTATTGGTTTGCAGTATTTATTTGGTGAGTATGGCATCATTTCCTGGAAGGTGGGGAATCATTGATTGGAGGGATGGTATTTCCAGATGGCCTTTCCTTTTTTCCTTTACAATTTCCAGGTAGAACTTGATCAGCATAATCTGCTTTAATAACTTCGTTTAATATTCCTGAAATCCTTTGGATATTTTACTCCCATTACCTGAAAGACAACGCTTGATTTCAGATTTTCTTTTTTTTAGGATCCATACTGTCGCGCTTTATATTCTTGGGTGCATTTTTCAGCTGCTGTCTATTGGAGATGGTTGGATTGTCGGTGTGGATCAGTGAGTAAACTGTATGTTTTTTGGAATGTGCATGCGGGGGCGGGGGGAGAAGGGTGTCTGCATTTTTCTAATGAATTCCTTCCCAAGGAAGTGGGCTTATATAGTCTTTGACTTTGTGAATGTAGTCAGGCTTCTCTACTCTTATGAATTCTATTGCTTATATATTGATCATTACTTATTGGCCCAAGATCCCAAAAGCTGATGCAGATGTTCCTCTGCAGATACTGCTACCAGGGGATTAAAAAGACGCTCTCTGCCAGCATCTGGACAGCCTGCCCATAGCATATTTGGCTTGTCCAGCATAGCATTACCTGGACAGGGCAGGAGACAGGAAAGCTTTAAAAAGATTGAGGACCTGCGATTCGGGTGAAAGTGGAAACAAACAATTGGTGGGGGTTGGTAGACTGTGACTGGTGTTGTGACTGAAGAGTTGGAGAAAAATGTGAAAGTTCAAGATCTTTGACAAAGTTTCACAGAGGTCCAGGGCCTTTAGAAGAAAGATGAAGATGATTGGGCTGGACCACTTGAATTGCAGGGCTTTGGCTATATATAATTAAAGATAAAATATTCCTTTCGTAAAATGCTGCTATCAATTAAAAAGTAGAAAAGTAACTCTATTCTAACTTTTGGTTTTCCCTGCCTTCACTTTCACTACTTCCTCTGCAACCCTTCCCTTGCATTCAGGATGACATTAGTCCAAATGTCCTCCTTTGGCATTATCAGGGCAGCACTTCACTGACGAAGATGGGGGGATAGCATTCTTTATTTTATGGGGCATATGTAGCTGTAGTAATTGAAATACAGGTGGTCCTTGTTTAAAAACCATTCATTCAGAGACCATTCAATTTTGCAAAGATTCAGAACAAGTGATACTTATGACTGAAGTTCCAGTCATTGCAGCACCCTGCAGTCAGATCATCATGTGCAACCTTTTCCAGCTTTCGACAAGCAAAATCAGTGGAGAAGGCGATTGCAAATGGTGATATCCTCACTTTATAATGGTGTGGGATAACCAAGGAATCTCCTTGGTTAACGACAGCAACTGGAAGTGTCAGAATTGCTGTTGCTAAGAATAGTCATGTGATGTCACACTTTATGATCATGCCACTTAACAACAGCAATTCCAGTCCCAACTGCTGTGGTTAACTAAGGACTAGTTACAATATCTTAAGGAAACCTTAAAATCAAGACATAAATCACTCGTTATAAAAATATCCTCCACAGAGTTGAAGAAAAGAAACATAAGGCCACTGTCATCAGAGCAGAACGCTATAGCATCAGGTGAGTGATGCTTCCTCTCAACATGTTCCCGCTTACATGCCCCTTTTAATCAATAGAGGACAGGAAACTCTATGAGGTACCGGTAGTCTGTAGCTTTTTATGTTATGTCTGAGTCTTCCCTCTTTTCAAACACTTTTCTTTCTGTAGCAAATTTTCTCAAGAGAGTCATAAGTACCCAGATTGTTGGGGGCAATATGCTGACATTGTAAACCGCTTAGAGAGGGTTGCAAGCCCTGATAGGCGGTATATAAATACAGTGCTATATTGCTATAAGCCAAGCTAAGCAGTCTAAAGTGATGGTTACTGGTTAAAGAACAAAGCAAAAACTAGCAAATGGCAGTTTTGTCATTCTTGAAGATATGGTCCAGAAATATCTTGGAATCTCTTCCATACTATCAACAAGAAAACTATAGTTGTAATAAGGAAAGGTGCCCTGAAGGTTGTCCCAAAGGTTCTTGGGTGAGAAGCAAAATGTTTTCAAGGAAAAAACCAAGAAACTCCAGTTGCTTTTTGGAAAACCACCTTTGGGACAACCATGATCTGGATGATTGAGAATCTCCATAGACATTTGCCCTCAAGTTTGGACCAGTCCCTCCTCTGAGGTATTTTGGTTCTGACGTAACTGTGCTTTGGGTGAACAGCAACTGGAAAATTAGGCCCCATTGCTGCTGCTGCCCCCCACTCCCACCTATTGAAGGGAAAATCCTCATTCCTCCCTGGGTCTGGCAAAGGACACCAAACAAAAACTTTGGGAGTCTGTAATTCAGCCAAGCAGATGCCAGTGCTAGAAAGGCATCGATCAACTCCAGAACTGAAACAAAAATCAACTTTATCAAAGGTACCAAAAGAAGATAATTTCACACAAGCAACACACGTTAAGAGATGAAATTAAAAAAACCTCTAACAAAACTCTAACTATAGTTAAGTAAATTTTAAACCTTGTCTGGGGTAACTGCCATCTTCCCAACTCCAAACAACTCACACAAAAGCCACGTAAACTCTTCTTGCCCTGAAGACATGACAGACCTTTCTTTTCCTCTATTGGCTTTCAGGGGCCATGTCACTCTCTCTGGGCATATCAGGCACACTTTTGATTTAAAGGGCCAGATGCACCTTACTGCACATCTGCACTCAATTCTTGTATCTTATTTATTAATGGATTGCGATAGATTTTATTTTTTAAATAGTCTTGTAATCCACTCTCAGTATTCTTGTTATTCATTGGGGCCTTCCTCTATTATACATATTGCTCAGGATGTACTTTGCATGGTCTCAGCATGAAGATAACTGCAGTTCAACTTTGAGCTGCCTTAGAGGGACTACAGGTTTGTGGAGAAGTGGCCCTTGGGCATATGCTTATATGGCCAACATAGTAATGCTTAGCCCAGTGTTTCTCAAGGCAACTTAAAGATGTGTGGACTTCATTTCCTAAAATTCCCCACACATCTTAAAGTTGCCAAGGTTGAGATCTTCTGGTTTAGCAAAGAGTGTGATTCGGCATCTCGGAGCAAATGTCACATCACTTCCTCATCACTGACCACCTGTCCTTTCTCTCCTTCAGAGAATCACCGCGTGTCCAACAATTCAAGCAGAAGTAACCCTGAGGAAATCCCACTGCAACAGATAGGAGTCTTCAACAATACTACTGATGAAGAAAACCAAAGGGAGCACCTCCGAAGTTAGTTGACCTCCAAAACTCCTTCTGTTTACATCAGCATTTTTCTAAAAAATATTTTAATAAGTTGGAGGATTATTTTTTAAAACTGTATGCTGCTGAATTTATCAAACTCATAGCAATTCACATTGTATAGATTTTTCAATCTTTTTTGGAGGGGTCTAAGATGTATCAGGTTTTTTGTGATGCCATCTGTCCTGTGTTTTATAGAAAAAAAAATAAAAATATTTATAATGCATTTAGTATTTCTTTGTAATACATGCATTTAGGAACTTTAATTAATAACGGAGCTGTTAGTCCTAATCGTGGTCACTAATGAGAACTATTTCAAGAGTTGAAATATTTATAAAGGACCATATATGTTTACAATTTTACATGCTTAATAAAACAATTAAATATTGTTGTTTGAGTTATATGTAATCTTCCGTGGTTATAATTTTAATTGCCCCTCCTGTAAGTCCCCCGTTGTCTAACACCACCCTACCATTCCATTAATGTCTAACACCCCTCTGAATAACTCAACCTGCCCCCATGTGCCAGTATGGCCCACTTTGAAAAAAGTTGTGGGAAGTAGATTAACCTCTTAAAAAAGATCCTGAAAAATGCAGTCAGTTTTACCCAATATTATCTCCTGAATGGTTGGAGAAAACAAGAAAAGCACAGAATAATTCAGAGAATAAATAAAAGGAGATGTGATGGAAAGTTGACTGGTTTTCCAGAAGAGTGGGTGTATCAGGAGCTTATTTTGTAGGACTCACAAAGCATCTTTGCCCTTCAGGATCTTATTTATTTATAAAATTTATTGGCCACCCATCTTACCACAGGATAATTCTTGCTGTCGTGCTTACTCCACTTGTAAAGCTTCTTATTTGGTTCTCCTTCTACCCAAGAACTTTAGCCACAGGATTATCACACTTTCAGCATTGCTGTTGTTGTGAAGTCGTGTCCGACCCATTGCAACCCCATGGATGTTCCTCCAGGCCTTCCTATCCTCTACCATCCTTTACCTCTACCTCTACTTTCACTGTAGGCATCGAATTTTAAAATCTTTATGGTATTTATCAATCATATTTCTTAACTGTCCATCTCCCTCAGAGTGGGGCTTATAGAGAGCCACTCTGTGAATGAGATGGGAGTCTCTAAATTTTATATGTGATATATAAATAATCAATACATAAATATTGCATGAGGTCTATACCATCAGGTAATTTCTAATGTTTTTGATTTTTTTCGTATTGGAAGCTGAAGTATTCCATGGAATGTTTTCAATAAGACATGTATTGAGTGTGTTGTTGTTGTTAGTTGCGAAGTCGTGTCCGACCCATCGCGACCCCATGGACAACCTTCCTCCAGGCCTTCCTGTCCTCTACCATCCTCC
>JANHJO010002914.1:548735-562748 GCA_032468235.1 Pseudoxyrhopus heterurus
TTTAGGCCGCCCAACTCCCAAAGGACTCTGGGCAGCTTACAACAACCATAGCAATAGCACATAGATTTTTATATACCTCATTTTATCTACCTTGGAAGGATGGAAGGCTGAGTCAACCTTGAGCCTGGTGAGATTTGAACTGCCAAACTGCAAGCAGCTGGCAGCTAAGTACTAATTACTGCACTCTTAACTTCTGCGCCACCACGGTTCTTAATGAAAGAGTTTAAACCTGCAGACATCTCTGATCATAACAAATAAATAACTAAACTATTTTGTTCTTCTTTCTCCCCTCCCTCCTTTTCCTAAAAAAAATAATAATAAAATCAGCTGAAGGTGCTTGTGGAGGTACCCTCCGTGGGACCAGTGGAATTATTTCAAGTCCTCACTTTCCTTCAGAATACGACAATAATGCAGACTGCACGTGGACCATTCTTGCAGAGCCAGGAGACACCATCGCTCTGGTTTTCACAGATTTCCAACTGGAAGAAGGCTATGATTTCTTAGAGATCAGTGGCACAGAAGCCCCATCCATATGGTAAGTTAACACAAGAGCGAGCAGTCTCACTACTTTATAGAAGATATATATCACAGATATTCACAGATATGCTTTATAGAAGTATGTGTGTATGTATGTGGAGAGAGAGAGAGGGGGAGGGGGGAAAGAGAGAGAGAGATGCATCACAGTTGCTGCTTATTCTAAAAAATATCATCAATTCTTCTATTCTTTTCATCAAAAGTACGCTAAATTTCTGCTACTAGAGGAAACATTATGCTCCAGTGTGTCTTATTTTTTTTGGGGGGGGATATGAAAATTAAGGAAGGGGAAAAGAGAACCTTATTAAAAAAAATGCTAAATATGATGAAATGGTAGGATAGTGCCCTCTAATGGATAGATCAAAAATTATTCCATTTGTGAGTCATCTTAACCTTTTAATAGATTGCACTTCAAAAGTATTGTTATAATGGAATGAGTTGCTTATTATGAGAAAAGAGAACACAAAGGAGAAAAAACAGATTCCACTGTAATGCAGGGATTCGTTGTGATTGTACTGCTGCCAGCATGAAGTTCAACATGGTGAAGAATTAGCAGCTGTTATTGAAGAATATATTGAAGGGTTAAGCATTCTTTTTTTTTTTACAACTGGTGGAATTTCTACAAAGAATTATATGTTTTTAATTATATATATGTCTTTTCAACAGTTTATTCTCCAATAATTAGATAATGTATGCCTACCAGTAGCATTTAATATCAAGAATAAGCTTAACTAACATTTTTTATTTGCAATTAAGTTTAACTGTGAATGGTCACCATACTATAACAGATGTACCCTAAATATATTGCATAGTATTATAACAGGACTAAAATTAGATTGGCTGTATGTGGGTTTGTTTAATATGAAAACCTCAACATTTTACCTGAAAATAGTAAAAGTGGCAGCAAGTACTTTTATTCCAGGTACTTCATCCGGATGTTTTCAAATATCATGGCATTGCAGTAATGGTCACTCCAGTAACAGAAGTATTTTTTCTATGGTTAATGTAATGAGGTGTAGAGTATTTTAGCAAAACCTTATATATATATTTATCCTTACAAAAGAAGCAGCATTGACTTTTGCTTTAGTGCTGTATGTGGGCATTGTCTTTCTGTAAATTTTCCATTCCACCCACATTCTCTCTGCACAAAAACTACATTTTTTGCTTTGCTGTTATCCAGAGCTCACCCACTGATTTTTCACTGGGGAAAAAAAATTGCATATTGTGATGTATAATAGGTCAGGTTCCCAGGAGGGAGTGGGGTGCATTCCAGGGAAGCAAGAGACAACTCAGTTCAGATAGCATACTTTAGTTTGGCAAGATTCTGTCCATGGGTGAGGAACAATAAAGACATTTGCCGGGAAGAATCACAGTGTGTGTCCTTGGTTTTTTGGAGTTTTGTACATAAGCATACTGCCATAACAATCCAGAGAGGAATAAGGTAATTCATTGTGTTTTCTTGAGTTACTTAGAATGGAATGTTTGTGAGTTCATCTTTGTCACTTGTTCCAAGTTCTCCACAAAAGGTATTCTCCAATTTGAAGAGCTTATTGTGCTGGAATGTAAAGGAAGCATTGACTGGCAAAAGGGATGAAAATACATACTCATACATAGAAATTACTGCTACTTGAAGCTTACTACTTTATTAAAATGCCTTGATAAAGAGAAGAGAAAGTGGAAGGATTAGGTTCGGTGACTGACTGCTCTGCCCTCAAATCAGAATGATTCTTTGAAATTGGTTGAGAAATGGAGCAATATTGAAGCTATTGTCTTTACTTGATTGATTTAAGAACTGTCTTTTCTTTTATGGAAAAGAAAGGGAGTTAGTCTATATGATTTTTATCACCCAAAGTCACTTCCAACTTTTTCACAAAAGGCATGATTACTTTTGACCACTCTCTTCTTTCCACAAAACCATACAACCGGGCAGTTCGGAATTTTCCACACATTATTTCCATGTAATATCCAGTTTTACAGCAAATGTTTATTTTTTTAAATTTATTTTTATTTATGTACATGTATAAGCAACCCATCTCACTATTAAATGATTCTGTTCTTGTTCGTGTTATTGCCTTCTCTCCCAAATCAAACAACACTACAATCTTCATTGCTTAAACACCCCTGATTTCTATAAAATTCAGCATGTTTCTTGCACTTAAATTGTTCTAATGTTCCACAATTTTTACCCCATTCTGATAAAACATATGTTTTTTTTCAAACAAACATTTTATTTATTTAGAAGGTGTTAAATGGGATATTAGTATAAGAAAGGAGCAAATCTGATGCCAATTAACTTTTTATTTTTTTATTTTTTAAGTAGCAAAGCTAATTTTAACCTATTTACCACAAACTGCTGTGGGAACATAATGTAAATTGTGAGAGAACTGAAGCAGATGTTGATTAATGACCTTAAGTTGTTGCCTGCATAGGAATGAAGATTTTATAGAAATTGTTTTGTTTTGTTTTGTTTTGCTTTTAAGAATACATTTTTTTACTAAATGAGTGCTATTTCAAAGCAATAGGTACTATTGGAATGTTGAAACATACATAATTATGTCTATGTTATTTTTATGTTTTGTTTTGAAAGCCAGTTTTTAGTTCCTCTAATTGAGCACAGACCTGACATATAAACATATACAACTCAAGAATAATAGCTATGTTTAATGCAATTTAATTAAAGTTAATTATTAAACAAGTTGCATAGCTGTTCAACATGACTATTTATGTTCTGATTTGATATGCATGGGTGTCATGTATCTATTCAATTTAATAGGAGATGCTGCTACATAATTAAAACCCAATCATCTGTGTTGATTTCTGTGACCATACTTGAAAGCAGATTCCTATTTTTCTACAATAAATTACTTATTCTAATAATTAACCTTGACTTTGGTATTCAGTCTTTTTATTATTATTTTTATTCTGGAAGAAATGGTGAATTACAGAGGGAAATGATCTGGGGCAATTTAAAACATTTTTTTAGCAAGAAATGTAGTTGCTGTTTTGTTTTTTTTAAATGATGCGAAAAGGGAGAATTAGCCTGAAAAATAACCTTAAATAGTCAGCAACTTAACTCCTTAATAATTCCATTCTTTGATTAGATCAGGTCAGCCAGTGTACGAGTAGTTACATTCAAATATGATACTTTATTTTAGAAATCAAATCTACATTTTCCCAATCTGCACTGAATGATCCCTCGGCCTTTATAGCAGCTCAATATTGTGGACCAGGTCATCGCATTTTAAAATCTGTAATAGGTTGATACTTACGGGTCTTCCTTTTCTTAGATGTTTGTTTGGGAAACATACATGTAAATTATGTATTTCTTTGAGCTGAAAGTATTCTTTACCATAGGATAATTGTAGAGTGCATAACCAAATGAACTCTTTGGTTCATCGCTGTCCTTCGTGGTCTTTTTACAGATGCTTAGATTTTTAATGGCATATCTGAAAGAGACAAATGAAAGCAAGTTCTTTTTCACTTTCTTTTCTCTTCCAAAATGGCTTTATTTAAAAGAAATGTTGTTAATTGTATTCTGATTCGCAAATAATTCAATAAGTGTGAATTAGGTATGTTTGCTTTAAAATGTGAACCAAAACAACACCCACATTTTTACCTAATCTCTGTCATAAGCCATCATATTTTAATAGCCTAATAGTGTTTTTGAATTGATGAACCAAACCTTACTAAAAAAAACCTTGAATATGAGAGAGTCATGAAGTTAAGACTGACATCATTATAGTTTATTAACACACAAATAATATTGGTGTGAGTAGTGAATATCTATGGCAATTTGTCAGCTATGAAAACATATACGGTATGTTCATTTATTTATTTGTTTATTTATTTATTTCCCACCTTTATTATTTTTATAAACAACTCAAGGCAGCGATTGCATCTAATACTCCTTCCTCCTCCTATTTTCCCTGCAACACCAACTGTGTGAGGTGGTCTGGGCCGAGAGAGAATGAGTGTTCCAAAATCACCCAGCTGGCTTTCTTGCCCAAGGCAGGACTAGAATTCACGGTCTTCTGATTTCTAACCTGATATCTTAACCAGTAGACCCATTGGCTCTTAACCATTTGATTGCTCATAGGAAATAGTGTCTCAGTTGTGACAATTGATAACTGGTTTGTGATATGTCCATATGTCCGCATATACCTATGGACCCAAATCTGGATGCAAGGTGAAAAGCTTGATCAGAAATGGTGACACTAAAAGAAATGCAATATTGAGGTTTAGTGGTTTATTAGAACTATGCAGAACAGTCAAAAGAGAAGCGTTGCTATGATTGAAGGCCCTTCTTCAAAGTGTTACAGCCAGAGTATTCTCTGGAAGAATTGGCCTCTTTCAAAGGTTTTTTTTTCCTGGCTGCCTGAATGTGGATATGTGTGCACAGCTACTTTGCCTTGCTGGCAGACCCAGTAGTAGTGTCCTGTATGGAATGAGGCCACCAAAATGGAATTTGTTGTTCCAGGGTTTCTATTCCACTGATGGATAGATATCTACACAAACAATCTTGCAGAAAGTTATAATAGGAAGACACCTCTTATTTCATTGCTTAAATATTTATATGTGAACAAAGATCAGTATAAAAATATGAAATTTATTTGGAACTGTTGATGAAATGTCAGGGACCTTTCTAAACTGTCCATGGATCATCAATGATCTAAACAAATCTATTAATCAATTGACACAGTACAACCTGTGAAAGCTTCTGTGTGTAGTTAATTTTCTTAAGCATTGAAAATGGAGTACAATATTCCATAGCTGAAAGGATCAAGAGCAGTTATTATTTTCTCTGCTGAACATGTGCTGATGCTAATATTGCTAACACACCAAAGAATGCTGAATTTATGAGGGTTCTACCACTAAAACAGCTCTGAAAGCAAATGCTAGTAAAGCTATTAATGGTATCAATAGAGTAGCATAATTGATTGTCTCTCATACTCTAATACGTAGTTCTTGCTTAGAAACTAGTCATCGCTAAGATCAAAATGTGTTCGGTGCACAGGAAGAACAGAAAAGAAGGAAAAGTAAATTGATGCTTAATTCATAGAGCATTAGCACTTCTTAGGCACCTGCTAATTTACTGCCTCCTGTGTTAGCAAAATACAAAAACATAATTCATATACATCATCCCACAGCTGAATCTGTCAGGAATACCAGACTGAGCATATGCTTTTATAACTTGTATATGACCTATGATGTAATTTGCTAGTAAACAATAAATTATATAAAAGCTAGTTGGTTTCTAAAACATGAGATATATTTATCTCCTTTGGCAATTCATAATTGGCTTTCCTTTTCATTCAGGGGCAAACTATACTGAGTATCTGTAAATGGGAGGGAGTACAGTTAAACTAAATCTTGACATAGTTCCTCAGTGTACATGGTGGAATGGAGGTTTGTAATTCCTCCTGAATTTAGAAAAGGAAAAGAAAAGCAAGGCCAAATCCATCCTGAACCCTCTAGAGATCTCTATATAAGCAAACTCCTTCTCTAATTACTTAGACTTTCTGTCAATAATAATTTCTTAAGATTTTTAGCATACTTTTCAGAAGATGGATGACAGGCCTTATCAATATATATCTGATTTTCAAAGACCAGGGCAATTAATGGTCTTGACCGATGTCTGAAAAATAAGCATTTCACAAATGCTCATGTATTTGTTTTCCTTCAGCTTTCCATTATGCCAAAACCACTGAGTTTACACGTTCACATCTATTTCTTCGTAAAAGAGATATGGAACAATTTGAAATTGATTTGTACATGTAACAAAGTTTTCTTAGCTGTCCCTAAACAATTTACTCCTCTTTATTATGTGACTGAATGCATACCTTGATATGAATCCAGCTGGAAAATGGAGATATATTCTTAAAACAAACAAACAAACAAACCCCCATAACAATTCAATATATAGTAATTAATGGGTAATGTATATAATTGGTTTGGAACCAGACGGCTAACTAAATACTTCTGCAAATGAAAAACAGATGAAATATTTGAAAAGTCATCCTGCAACCCATAACATTGAAAATATAATTGGGAGGTTGTGAGTCTTCAGGACAATTTAGAAATTGTGGTGATGGAAGTAGGGAGGAAGAAGAAATGGCTATACCAGCCTTCCTTCTTCGACCAACAATACTTACTATTGAATCAAAATAGCATGTCTGAATAGAAGGAGCTTTGGATTTCTAGACTGTGCTGAGTGCAACAGGTTAAAAACAATCTCCGAACCAGAATCAAGTATAAGTGGACAGTGTCAATTCTATCTGAATTTCTTTGAGAGTCTGATCAGCTCCAAGTTCTTGCTGTTTCCTTGATTTTTGATGTTTCAAGGGTGAAGGCAACTTGTTTCTAGAAAACTAGGCTTGCCACCCACATTTTCAGGGGGTATCAAATTGGACTTGTTTAACAAACTCTTCAAAGCCTATAGCTTAGAATGAAGAAGAGGGAAGCTTCTATGAACATTCATGAGTTCATCATTTTTTAATCCCTACGTTTTGAGAAATCTTTCACTGCTACTTTTGGCATCATCCAGCTCCTCCTAAGAATGCCTGGGGGTGGAATACTTAGAGGTTGCTCTAGTGTTTTTATTTTTTTAAGTAAGATGAGCAGGAAAGTCAGAGACTTGTCACCAGACATACAATTGTTATTGCAAAAAAGGAAAGGGGACATATACATTTGTTATTTTTTTTTGCTTATTGCAATATGCCCTTCTCAGTTTAGAATTGCAGATTTCTTATATCAGTTGGTTCATGTTTTTTCAAGTCGCAATATAATATACCTAATATAATTAGCATAAGGAGTGTATCTAGTTTAATATATATACTGTTTTTATCATATTGTTGTGAGCCGCCCAGAGTCCTTCGGGAGTTGGGCGGCATACAAATATAATATAATAAAATAAATAAATAAATAAAATGGCATCAAGAGAAGAGAATATTTGTAACTCAGAGCTGAAATGGGGGCAGGTATTTGGTACTCTCTGAGCTTGGCTGTTTTCTTGAAGATTTTAGCATGCTAGTTAGCAGTGATCATGGTACCTAGTTGGGCGATGAAACATCTGCAAGAAAGCAACCAAGCTCAGAGAGCATTAAGACCCCCTCACATAAAATGCCATTTAGAGTCTCCTGGCCATTCACTTTGGTTTCACTGAACAACACCTGCAGAAAAGTTTCTATTGCTTCTTGTTTCCTTCTCAAGCACTTAGTTTATCCAAGTAAAGTCTTGACTTAGAGGGAACATTTGTTCGGAGCTCCCCTTAAATTCCCTGCCAAGCCCTTGTTAACTCTCCCTGTTCACTCATTCATTGAGCAAAAGGGAAACATTTTCTATCTTAGTTGGCAAACTGCCATCTCCCTGCCTCTTAAGCTCCTGTGTTGTTTAATCAGCACAGCATCCTTGCTATAATGCACCCTGGGAAAGTGGCTTTTTGATATAAGATGTGAAGACTTCAAAGGTATCATGGTTTTTCCAGAACATTTTACATGTGTGAGTGCAAAAATTCCTCAGTTTGTTCACTCACGTCAAACTGGCTATGGGGAACTGTGATATCTAGATATCTGTGATATTTAATAGATACCCATCTATTAAAAGGTTGCAAACAGCAGGAGAACCAAAGCTAAAGGAGATACTATCTTCATGCTGCATCCACCACTGAACCTAAAGTGTGAGTCAAGAATAATCTTGAAGGACCACAAGATTAGTGATGAGGGGAAGAGAAGGCTGACATGAAATGTATTCTGTGTATATTTCTGCATCATTTAGTAAACACATTTCTATCTCATCACAATCAGAAGACGCTCAACAGCTTACCTAGAATATAAAAAGGCCAATTCAAACCACCACAGTAATACATTTAAAAAACGTGGCAAACTTAATGAATCACACCCAAAATAACACAACCGAACCCATGAAAATTAAAAGAAAATGAGAGTAAAGATGGGTTATAAAATTAGGAGACGGCTCTTCAGAACAATTCCATCTTCAATCATTTCTGAAATGTCCACAAGGATGGGGCTAGTCTGATCTCCTTAAGAAGCTGTAGTAATCCTACAGCTTGTTAAGCTTCCACAGGAAAGCAGTGCTTTCTCACTCTGACAGTGGTGAAAAGGTAAGAGTTGTAGCAGTTTCTCATTCATTATTTTAAATAGTTGGCCAGGAGTGGTTGGAGAAAGCTACCTGCTTTTTTAGTACCAAACCTCAAAGAGCTGTTGTAGGTTAAATTATCATCTTAAATTCTGCCTGGAAACTGATCAGCAACTAATGCCAGATTTATAAAACTGGTGTTATATGCTCTTATTTTTGAGAGCCCCAAAATATGCAGACCACTGCATTTTGGACTAACCGTAGATTCCAAGTAGTAATACTTTTATCATACACAAGTAGTCCTTGACTTAAACCAGAACTGGGACCAGAATTTCCACTGCTGAACAAGATGATTGTTAAGTAAGCCTCATCCAATTTTGTGGCATTTTTTTTGCCATTGTTGTTAAGTGAATATTGGAAGCCAGCTGGGAAGGTTGCAAATGATGATCACATGACCTTGGGATGCTGGAACCATCATAAATAGATGCCAGTTGCCAAGGGCCCAAATTCTGATCATATGACCGGTGATGTAACAGTAAATGTCTGTAGAGATTCTCAGTCATCCAGGTCATGGTTGTCCCAAAGGTGCTTTTTCGGGAGGCAACTGGATTTTCTTGGTTTTTCTTTGAAGACATTTCACTTCTCATCCATTCCCCACTATCCTGTCAGAGCTGAAGAAGCTTCTTGGCTGAGAAGTGAAACGTCTTCAATGAAAAAACAAGAAAGTCCAGTTGCCTCCTGAAAAAGCACCTTTGGGATAACAGTTATAAATGCGAGGACCAGTTGTAAATCACCTTTTTTCAGAGCTGTTGTAACTTTGATCACTAAATGAATGGTTGTATAGACTATCCTATACATATATATTTTCATTGTTTATTCTGTTCTCTGCATGCATCCTCCTATTTTATTCTCTCTGGATCCTACAGTGCTGTACTTATCTCCTTGTTTTATTAGCTAACCAGAAAAGACGAGGAAAGGAAAGAACAAGATGTGAGTTGAACTATCACAAGCTTAATCATCATCTGGCACCATTTTAAAGCTAATAAACAGAAAACAGACTTAAAGGAAGCATCTGTCTATCATGATTGCAAGCTAAATAACCGTAAGCAGATTTTTATCTCCTTAAAGAAAGAACTGAAAAATTTCAATAAGAGAAGAAAATGTACAAAGCAGGAACGAAGTGTGAAAACTAGCACTTGTTTTGAGAATCAGAACTGATACTTTGATCCGTGGAGTAAAAAAGATGAACACAGAGCTTTGGAAAAATTGAGATTTTTATCTCAATGACCTCTTAATTGTTTCATTCAGCAAGGCTGAATGAAGTTTCCTCAAATAAATATTTGCCAGCTCCAAATTATCAATTCTCTGCAGGGTGTACCAGAAAGTTATTCTGTGTTTATGGATGCACTGTAGTTCATGGAAGTAGACCGTGACGTATGGCTCATGAGATCTGAGTGTGCACCTTGCAACCTATCTCAGAATCCTCTGAAGGGCTTAAAGTTTCCATGTCAATTTTAGGGATTCCTCAGCAATGTAGCCACTACTTTGATGGCAGAAAAGTATTCTTTGTAGAAAAGCAGAAGGCTGCCACTCTTACAATTGAGACTGCTACAAGTGCTACCCCAAGGCTATTATCCAGTTGTGTAGGAAAGACGCTTAGGAATGTTAGACAAAATAAAAATCCAAAATGGTTGGGAGAAAAGTGATTTTCTGATGTACATGTCAGACCCAAGACTAATGTGAAGTTACTTAAGAATAGCTTCCTTTATTGTTCTTCACTGCTAGGTAGGGGTCTCTTCCTACCAACCAAACTTTCCAAGCTCCACAATCTCTTTGCCTTCTAGGAAGGAATTCCTCCTTTTTGGAATTCCAGACTACATTCTACTACATCACAAATATATAGACCTGATTTTCACTTGGGAAAATAATTGCTCTATGAAGGTAAGTCAGAAAAGGATTCAAAGAAGAAGCCTCCTTAAAAAAAAGCCCAATATCAAGATAGGATCACATTTTCATGTTGCACAAAAATTCATCTAGCTGGGCCCAACAACTCATGAGTGAGTTCTTGAAATGGAAACAAATGAATTAAATGTATGGTATATTTACACTAGTTGGAAAGTACAGACGTTGGCTTTTCGGTACAGTGATCTTAGATGGCTGAATGGGAAGGATGTCAATATAAGAAATTGTTGTCCAGATTCCAATCCCTTCCTCTGCTTTGACATGTGAGTGGTCTGGCCATGTGAGTTGTACAGATGGCCCCTGACTGGTAGACTAGTCAGGTTCTGTCCTCTTCTCATTCGTCCTGGGAAAGCAAGTGCCATTTGCTTTCTACTCTCTGGGTGGGTCTTTGCAGACACCAAGTTTGCACTAATGGATTTTTGTAATTACACCCTCTCCACCACCAACTTCCTCTCCTAAGTGTTACTTTTCAACTTCCCCATTCCACGAAAGCCAGCGGCTTTCTGTGATTTCTGGATGTTCTTTATTCATGCATCTAGCATTCCACTGTCTACCAGCAAATAAATAAATCTCCTGTAATTCAATGTTTCAATGCAGCAGATGAACTGAACAGCACCGCTAGGCTGGCAAAAAACAGAAGACACTATTTCTGATGATAGAGCAAGAAGAGATATTCCTAAGGCTGCCTCTCTGGTAGGCTGCGAATGAGATGAGGACAAGGTGGTGTTAACCATTCAAAAAAGACAATCAAAAAACTAACCACAAGATCAGCAATCAACACCCAGATAAACAGAGATTAATACCAAGCAATCAAGGAATTACCAATTCAGTAGCCACCAAGAACACTCCCACCACCACAACAGAGCAAGTCATTTGTATATAACCTACCCCACATTCACTGGCACTGAAGATGTTACTAAGTCAGGTAATGAAATGACTGCAAGAAAATAAACAGAGAGCACCAAGGACTCCACAGTTCAACCCTGAGTTACACATGTTCTCTTATAGTGATACAAATGTTGTGTGTTTCTGCCCTCAAAAAGAGTTAGTCAGCCTTTGCTTTACTGGGGCAAAAATGACATGATGAGCCCTAAAAACTAGACAAAAGCTTCAAGGATGTGATTTTCAAAGAGACATTATTTCCACAAACCACATATTTCTACTCTAGTTCAGATTAAAATTTGATATAAAAATTCCAAATACCTCTCACACGTACCCCACAGCTATTGCCTGGTGTTGCCTTGGCTCACTAAAAATTATTGAGTGGAGTTTCTACTCTTTCTTCGACAGAAATATTATGATGTTGTCCTGTTCCAGAAGGTTGGTCTGTATTTGCTCACTCACCTAAACTGTCCCTTGCAGGCAGGAGTTACATGGGTAAGGCAGTTCAGTAACAAGCAAACTAGAATAGTTCAAGTAGTATTTTTTCACTACTAATCTATGGCTGTGAAAGCTGAATATTAAAAAAAGAGTGAGAGGGAAAATAGAGAGATGCCTGTGAATTATGGTAGCAGAGATAGTAACTAAGAGTACTGTAGACTTCAGAAAGAAACAGTCAATTAGTTCTAGATCAAATAAAGGCTGACTGCTCCCTGGAGAAGACTATCAGCTAGAATGTTTATCATACTGCTACCAGTATTACGATTTAGTTATCGCACCCACTGATTCATAGTTGTTTGGCTCCTATAAATACACTCTGTGCTGTGTATTTGTATTAAAGTATGAATGGTCGTGGATGAAATGTGGAATACATGAGACCCTCTCAAAAGAGACCATAAAGCCAGAGTTGATGTCCTGGTTGATGTCATTTTCTGCAGCTATTGGAAAAATACCAGAGAGACGATTTTTATGAAGACCCAAGAGTAGGCTCTTAAAACATAACAGTAAAGCAGTGACTCAACTGGAAAAGTGGTAGGACGTGAAGAAAGGCTACTAAGCTGGGATTGGTCAAGCCTTCTTGCAAGAAATAATAGTGAATAGGAACTATAATACTTTGGAAATATCATATAGATCAAAACTTTGTACATGGTAGGTTTACCATCTCAATTCATACGTAGCCTAGCGTGCTAGAGTTCTGAATTGGATATGAATGTATGTAGATATATATGTATGCATGGATGAATGAATTATTGATGTGGTTGATTGATTGGCCATCTCAATCCCAAAAGAAATATATAAAGGTTATATAATAATGGTCTTAAAAACAACCAAGTACCTTTCTGCATGTGTATGAGACAGAAAGTTTGGGAAGCTTTTTGTTTAGGCAGAAATCAATAAAATTGCAAATCTGCATTTGCTTATATGACACCAGCATCTCTGGATAAGTAGAGAACATTTTATGAGGATCTTCTTTGTGAACCTCCATGTGACAAACACTTCTCCCATACCCTGGGAATGTAATGAGGGTAAATGAGAGATGGGAAAAGGGGATTGGTCAGGATGAAGGAAATAGGAGGAGGAGATAATCAATAGAGTGGAAGGATGGGATGAAAAACATGTGGAACTATGCTTGGAAGAGACATATTATTAGACACAGGTGGAAGCGGTGGGAATTTGTCCGTGCAATTAGAATCCATCTTGATGGCACCTAATTAAATGTGCGGTGCTAATTACTCTTGCAGATGATGAGCAAACTGCAAAATGAGGGTCTGGATGATATGGAGATAAACGAAGACCAAATTTCTTGGATACACAGTTGTCCAATTAAAGAAAATCAGAGTGCTTTTTTTTCCTTCATCAGCTCATTACACATCCAGCCCACTTTTTTCTTCTTCTAAAGAAGGCATAAGTAGAAAGAGGTAAGTCTTCGCATTCTCTTCCCCTTCCTTTAACCAAGAGTGGGTGCTCCATATTTTGTTTTTTAATTCTTTTACTAAAAAAAAAAAACTTTGGGAGATTAGAAACAAAGTCCATACGGAAAGAGAGAAAGTCATTTTAGGAACAGCCTGAGATAAAGAACAGTATGAAGAGAAGAAAGTAGCAGTGAATTTTATTTAGCTCAGAACTGAAAATGTTTCATTTTTTGTTTGTTTTTTTACAGAAATCTGTTCACATCTATCCAAGTCATGATGAGCAAAGGGGATTATATTTTTCTATGGAGAAATGACAGCATTACCTCCCTTCCCCCATGACATGGTGCTCCTTTATATCAATACAAAGAGGGAAGATTATGGTAATTATTTGAACCACTACCATAATGTTCCCTCTCTATATTGATATAAAATAGAATTACCCTCTAATAGAAAATCCAAGATTCATTGCACATTGGTGTACATCAATCTTTGCTGGTTTAATGCCTTCCAGCTGTGTTGGACTGCAATCCCATCATTCCCAGTTCTTACGCAAAGGAGAAAGGGAGGAGGAGGAGGAGGAGGAGGAGGAGGAGGAGGAGGAGGAGGAGGAGGAGGAGGAGGAGGAGGAGGA
>JANHJO010002915.1:0-10839 GCA_032468235.1 Pseudoxyrhopus heterurus
TTGTCCCTTTGTCTCCTGTTCTGAATCCTGTTTCAGTTTCAGCCTAATTTAATGAGAAAAATTGCTGGGAGGCAGATTTCCCCTCCCCCCTTTTTTTCCTCTGCAAAAGCTGGGTGCGTCTTATACTTCAGAGCGTCTTATACTCCAAAAAATACGGTACGTTAAGGGAATCACTGTGTGGTTATTAAGGGGGAAAAAAACCCAGATGAGAACCTTGCAAACTGAAGTGGAAACATATGTAACTGACCTTGTAATCATGAATCCAAATAAATTTGTACCTTTCAGATCTCAACACTAGATTGGATCCCAATAACTACAGCTGTATTCAAACTAAAATACTTCCCCTCCCATTTCTAAAGATGACAGATTCCTCTTACCTATTGTTCAAAAGACCAAAAATCAAGCTTTATGAGTGACCATCCAGCCAAATTCACTTACCTATCTGGCTCCAGAATGAATGCTATTGATTATATAATTGTCTCCAGGGTCCTTCTGCTTTATGCAAAGGCCCCAGAAGTTATGCCTAAGTTTGACAGTGATCATTTCCCAATCCTGCTTCAGTTAAATGCTTTCAATCAAGAAACACATATTGAGGATTGCTACCAAGCCTTCCTAATGCAAGCAAGAATTTACTGCTAACCAAGCGAACCCCCTCCCCATCTGAATCAAATAATAACAAAGCTACTGGTCTCAGATCACCTGCTGAGTCCCCAGTCTGCCCTGACATCAGATGAATCTCCTGATGTACTTTTGAATAACTATAACACCCTTACCCAAGAGCTCCACCAGCCTCTAACTCATATTAACAGTACACCCTCAAAGCAACCACAGCACCATTCCAAGCCATGGTGTCAAGCATGGAAATCAGGAAACTCTGGCAGTTCAAATGTATATAACGGTTCATTGCAAGCTTAAGCTCTCTATAAGAATCTGAACTACTAACCATTAAATTGGCAGTAGATAAGAATCGTTGGAATTCAAGGTAGGCTAGTCTTACATCTCTTTCAGGCACACAGTCCCTCGAGACTGATGACAGGTTGGACCCCACCCTGGGCTCAGCCTGGTTATCTCCTACACATGGTTTGACGAAGATTGTATTATGTTAATGACAGTTCAATGATTTAAGCTCACAGTCTCAAATTTTGCACCATTAGAACTTGTTCAGTCCAAATTTCAAAGATCAGCCATTCAAAATGCAAAATGTGTCTCTGATACCACCCCACAACTAGAGATGGGAGCCTAGAGTGTAGGTGACTATTGACTCAAACTATCCTTTTTTCCCTCTTGCCCCACTAACTATTGACTCAAACTATCCTTTTTTCCCTCTTGCCCCACTAACTATGAGGGACGATTTTCAGTCCACATGGAAAAATACAATGGAAACTAAATCTCATCCATGGGCTTTTTTCCAGGTCTTCTATGGGATATAATCAGGCAAAAGCATTCATTAAACAACGTATAGCAGATATAGAACACCAATGGGAGCTAGCCAGGTCTCCCATCTTTATTGCCAGTGAGACCAGTAGCTATTCCCCTATGGCTGTGATGGCGAACCTATGGCAAGGGTGCCCAAAATGGCACACGGAGCCATGTCACCCGGCACGCCTGCTGTCACCCAGCCCAGCTCCACTGTGCATGCATGCGCGACCCCCTGGTTTTTAGCTTTAAAAAAGCCCAAAAAACAGCTGTTTTCAGGCTTTTTTTAGCTAAAAACTCAGGGGTCATGGGGGGTCGCACGGCCATGCGCGCCCCCCACACATGCATGCATGCACCCCTGGTTTTTAGCTAAAAAAGCCTGAAAAACAGCTGTTTTCAGGGTTTTTTTGAGCTAAAAACCTGGGGGTCGTGCGGGGAAGGCATGGGGGCACAGGGGGTGCATGCGCACCCCCGCACCCCCTCCACACCCCCACGCATGCGACCCCTGGGGGGGAAAGAGGTGAAAAACAGCTGTTTTTTGGCTTCCCCCCCTAGAAATTCCAGGGGTCATGCACACATGCGCAGAGGGAGGGTGCGCACGCACATGCACATGGGGAGGGATCATTGCATTGTGGATGGAGGGCATGCGGGAGCACGATTTGGCACACTTACCGAAAAAGGTTTGACATCACTGCCCTATGGCATATTTAATTAATCTTGAACTACCTAACCACCAGAAGGTCTTTATTCTGACACAATGTTATGTCTTCCCTTCAACTGTCTTTGAAGACAAATACAAGATGATTCCCTATCTGGATTGACAATGCTCCTATGACTCTGAACACCTGGAAACTACAGTTTGTGCACTTCACCAGTGTCTGTATTACAGAAACACTTGTACTAGTCCCGTTCACCATTATTGCATAAACCATAGTGGACAGGACAATTTCATACCTCCCTGCTGCTTTCAGCTAACATTATATAATGTTTCCAGGTTCTGTGCAGCAGCAGTTAAAATCCATCAGAAAATGGCCTGTGCATAAACCAGTGCTAACAAACATCTAGTTCACATTTCTAAAGTGCTCTCTATTATGATAGATCTAATTTGCCATATTCTCCTATAGTATACTCATACCCTACTCCTATTCATCTTTTTAGACTTTTTAAAGATTTGTTTTTATATTTTTTAGCCTTTTATATGTACAGTATTTTTTATTCTAATGTATCATTTACACTTTTTAATTCTTTGTAAGAAGTAAACCCTCCTTATCCTGGTCTTTGGGCATAATAAAGACTTGATTTGACTTAACTTTAATCCTCAGCATTTTATTTAATCATATAATATTAATTAATTGTTTCTGCCAATCATTTAATATCTTAATATCAATTCTTACTGGAATTGTTAGAAATAAAAGTTGAGCTTCAATAAAACATTCATTTTTACTGTTGATATTTTTCTAGCCAAGCCAATTTTAGCTTTCTGCATTTAAAATATCATTGTCATTATATTTTTCCAAGTCTATTAATAGTCTGAAAGAAGTCTTTATTATGGTTTATTCAATAAGTTCCCAGGTACCTAATATTTTAACAGTAATATAAAACTGTGTTATTTGCTGCATGGGTTCCTCTGCTTTTTTAGGTAAATCCTCAAATGTAAACATGTACATCTTGTCCTTGTTAACCTAATATCCTGATACCAAGCCATATTCTTGATACCAAGGGATAAGTGACATTATCGATTCCAAAGAATGCCTTGGATGAGTAACTGAATGAACAACATGTGCATATAATATTAATTTACGTTCTTAATTTTATTTCTTTGTGACTTCCTTGCCAATAATTCTAATTCTAATGCCAGAAAAAATAAGTAAGAAGAAAGGGAAGCATTTTGGGGATAAAGATCAGCATTTTGGGGATAAAGATCAGTTTACCATTATCTTGGCATTTTTAATATAAATATTATTTATCCATGTAAGAAAATTCAAACTGCAGTTCATCTTTTTTCAGGAATATAAAAGATCATTACAAATTATCAAAGACTTTATCTAAATTTAGAAAAATAATGGTTGATTTCTTGATTTTTGAAAGTATATTATTAATAAGATTGAAAATATATGTTACTTTTTTCATGTATCTCTTCAGGACAAACTCACTCTGGTCAGGACTTATGAGATAAGTTAAAAAGCTGTTTAATATCTTTGCAAATATTTCCATAAACAGCTTTTAATCTACATTCAGTAAAGACATAGGTCTAAATCACTTTTGGTATGTTGAGTCATTTCCTTCTGACACCTTTGTACAAGAAAAAGGACCAACTAGAGAACACACATGAAACTATCAACTACATCTTCAAAGCAGAAAAATTCACAAAGGAAAAAGAAAACACACACTACCCTCATCAGCAGAGACAGCAATGGCAAACTAGAAATACAAGTTTATTAAAAAAAAAAACACCCACACCAACCAAAGTGTTCAATTACCAAAGTAACAACCCAACCACCTACAAGGGAAGCTGCATAAGAACACTATTTAGATGAGGACAAACACAGTGTAGTAATCCTGAATATCCCAAAAAGAAAACATCTATACATCTTCCAACAAAATGGATATCCAATTATCCATGCAACATCATCAAAAAGTGCCTGACCAACCAACCGAAACTAGCACAACCTACACAATCTGTGAAAAGGATAAAACTGCCATGCATCAAAAACATCTGAGAAACCACCAACAGACTATTACAACCATTTGGCATAAGCATAGCACATAAACCAACTAAAGCCCTCCAAAACATCCCAAGTAAACCAAAAGAACAAGCAGCACAGAAAAACAGGAACCATCTACAATATACCATGTAAAGATTGCAACAGCCACTATGCAGGACAAACAGGCAGAAAACTGGAGGAACGCATCCATAAACAGCAACTAGCTGTCGGAAGACACAGTGTACACTCCTTAATTTCAAACACATAGACAAACTTAACCATAGTTTCAATTGGAAAACTGTGACCATCCTAGACCAAGCCAAGTACAAAAATGCTAGAGAAGCTTTGACACTCTGACAAATCGGCCATCAACCAGCATATAGACATAAACAACATCTACAAACCATTCAAGAGACAAAAAACAAGCCAAAAGGCGAACAAAAAGACCAGAACACCTCCTCACTAGCAATCAATACCAGATGAACAGAGATTAACAGCAAGGTTAACATGAGACCAAGAATCAAGCAGCAAACAATACCTCAATCAAGGAACTGCTAAACAAGCTAACAGTAAACAGCCCAAAGAACCACTAAGGCCACTCTCACCAACACTGAAAGGACAAGCCACTAGAAATGGAAAATGACAGCAAATCCCACTTCCTACTAGCACTGATGATGTTAACCTAGTTTGGGGAATGAAATGTCTGCAAATAAACAACAAATCTCAAGAGCACCAGGACTCCTCATTTCCCCCTTTGTAAACCATAGATATAAAAGCTCTTGCCACAAGAAAGGAAGTATTTGTTGTTATAGTATGTCAGTCATTACTTGAATTAATGGCTTAATCAAAAGTTCCTGAAAGGTCTTATAATATACTACAGAAAAAAATAATCTGGTCCTAGAGATTTGTTCAATTTCAGTTTCTGTGTTGCTTTGTTTGTTTCATCTCCTGTGATTGATTTATTAAAAGCTTCCTTTTGTTGATCTATACATTTTGTAAAGCGTGCTGTATTTAAGTACTTTTTGATCTTTTCTAGGTTTGATGTCTGTTTACGGTATAATCAAACCTAATATTTAATTAATTAATTAATAATATCTTCTGTTGTTGAAACATACCTTTTCCCATCCCAAATAAAAGTAATAATTCTTTTTTCTTGTTCTTTGTGCCAACAGTTTTTCATGTTTATTATTTTTAAAAAATATTTATGCATGAGTTGTACAAACTAAAAGCAGGATGGTGATGGTGGGGTGGTAGTGATGATTCCCTTTCAGGGTAAGGAACATATGCAAAACACAGAAAAAAGTTTAAAATAGTATTACAAAGAAAGAGATATAAAATATAGAAAAAGAAATATAGCTAAATCTAGCTTGCACCAACACTATTCCAAATATTCCTGCATATCTTTATTCTTGCAAAATATCCTTGCTTCATATCCATAAAATGCTCTTCATTTTTTAATTTCTTATCTCTCATTATGAAAATATATTCTGTTACATGTTACCGGTACCACTATTTTCTCAATGCTCCCTTTCCTTTTGACTCATTCACTCTTTCTTCATAAAATTGTTTTGTGATTCAATCATGCTTTCTACAGGACTGAACAATCTTCATATTTCTTTCATACATTTGATTTTCACATTCATTTATTCAGCACCCATTCATTTTTGTTTCTATTACTTCCTTTAGCATGCAAGCTTCTTAAATATCCATCCCTGATACATTCAACTTAGATTTTTATTGCTTTGGATATATCTAGCTCCCACTTCCACCTAACAAAGTAGGGAGAAATATGATTTCATAGTTCTATTCATACTTCTTTTGACAAATATTTATTTCTCTGAAGAATCTATATTGTATTTATTGCATTTCTCTCATATTTTGCATGTGTTAACATTTCTCTATCTTTAGTAAACATTCTATTAATATTTATTTATTTATATGTTCTAATGCATTGCCATTTAGTTAGAACTTATTTCAATATATATGGCCACCTATCTCAATTACATGATTCTAGGAGTTTTTCAACAATACACATACTCCCACACAAGCTTTCTCTCTCTCACAGACACACACAAACATAAAAGTCATTAAAACATATAATTCATAAAAGTCATTAAAACATATAATTCACAGTCGAAGTTCAAAATCAACATAACCACTATAAAGGTCAACCGCATATCTGGATACCTAAGCCAGTGGTAAAACCATATCTTTTTGGCCTTATGAACAGCCAATAGGATTGCGGCCAATCTAATGTACAGGGGTTGATATTCCAAAAGGCTAGTACCATGACAAAAAAGGCTTCACATAGGATCCACCATACAACTTCCCTAACAGATGAAATCCAGAGAATCCTCTTAAATCCCCCTTAATTTTTCCTTTCAAAGAGAATTACCTTGGACTTGATGCATTAAGTCTATTCTACTTAAAAAAAATTAAATCACAAAAATCAAATATTTCCTCCAAATCATTCAGGTTTTCAGATAGCAACTTGTCAACATCTTCACACAAAAACACATATATACTTATCCTCCCAAACACACATCTCTAACATCAACACAGGCATTGCTTATGAATTTATGTATACTGAACAAGCAATAGGCCATCCCAGGTCTTTATCTTCGTCCTTGATTAGTATTGAACTATTTGCTAAGCATTCCATTTATTCTGATGAATAATTTATCTCTATCATATATTGCATTTACTAAATTCAGCAATCAATTATCCATTTTCCCATAATTCTAATCTATTCCTTTTATCATATGCTTTCTCTAAATCAAACGTACAATAAGCTTTCCTCCCCATTTTTATATATTTTTCAATGATCTGTTAAAGAGCAAAAATCTTATCTACAGAATCCTATCCCTACTGGCACAGCCTAAAATCTGATCATTCTCATCTTATGTACTCTGGATCAGGATTCGACAATCATTTCCCAAGCATACAATATAATATCTATGTAGTTTTTATATTTAGTCTTGTTGCCATTCCCTTTGTACAATAAAAGATAGAAGCAATATTTCCATTATGAACCGCAGATGCAGTCTTCACATGCACACTCAACAATATATAGATTTGTATCATTTTCCTCAATACATAAATAAATAAGTATACTATTTTTTATTCATTTATTGAACTGGGTACAGAGAGCAGGCCACATTTCAGACCATATTTATGTACAAATATTGAAAATTCAAAAGGGTTTACAAGGTTTTAAGCACCACTGCATAGCTAATGGAATGTATTTTTGAGAAAAAGAGAGGAAAGGTGTTGGCCATAAATTCCAGTCACCATCAAGACCCTATGAGAGAAAATCAGGTTAAAATCAAAGTCTGCTTTTAAAATTATTTTTTCACAATCTTCTTTGTTATATATTAGAGATCATTTTCAAATCCCAATAAAAGTCTTCAGGTTGGTATGTTTAAGGCAGTATACGTTGTTCATATAGTTGTTTCCACTATTAAATACTCTACTTTTAAACTGTGGCACTATTCTAAAATATGCTAATAGTGGAATCTAAGTAAAATTGTCAATTAATATGTTACATATACAAACAGTGGGTAGAAAAAGTCTACACATCTGTTAAAATGACAGGTTTCTGAAATTTAAATCATTTCAGAATTTTTTTTATTTTTAATATAGCATATACTTTCTACAATTAAATTGAAAAACAAACTGAAATATTTTAGGGGGGGAAATAACAATTAAAAACATACAATAACATTGTTGCATAAGTGTGCGCACCTTAATACTAATACTTTGTTGAAGCACCCTTAATTTTATGACAGCATTCAGTTTTTTTGAGACAGGAGCCTATCAGCATGGCACATCTTGTCTTGGGAATCTTTGCCCACTCTTTCCGCAAAAGTGCTCCAAATCTGTCAAATCTCCTGTGCTCAGCTCTCTTTGGGTCACCCCACAGGTTTTCAATTGGATTCAGGACCAGCTCCGGCTTGGATCTTCTTCTTGTAAGCCCATTCTTTTGTTGACTTGGAGGTATGATTTGGGTCATTGTCGTGTTGAAAGGTGACATTCCTCTTCATCTTAAGCGTTTAGCAGTTGCAAAACTGACTGATATTTGGAATTGTTCATAATTCCTCCATCTGAACTAAACCCCAGTTCCAGATGAAGAAAAGCAGCCCCAAAGCATAATTCTGCCACCACCATGCTTCACTGTGAGTATGGCGTATTTTTGGTTATGCACAATGTTGCTTTTGCACCAAACGTATTTTTTTAGAATTATGGCCAACAAATTCATCCTTGGTCTCATCAGACTATAGCACATTCACCACATGCTTGCATATGATCTTAGCATGCTCATCTGATTTTCCAACCTGATATTCCATTTTGGTGGTGCAAGAATTTGGCAAGAATTTTCAGAAGTGGTTTCCTATTGCTCACGGTCTCCCAGTTTTTAGGCTAATGCCTTAACCAAATTGGCTCTTAGTAATTTGGTCATGTTAATTACTTCAGCAGACCAAAGAGACCATACATCACCAGTCAACAAAAGGTTGTTGTATCCAAAAAAATATTTGATATTATCTAAAAACATATTCACAAAGCTAGTTTAACAAGTTGTTGATCAAATAGCTCATAAAACAGAATAAAAACATAATTTATAAAATGATGTAATAATAAATAAAATGATTTAACCTTTCCTAACTACAGTTATGCACTAAACCTCCTATTCAATATTTATTCAACCTAAAACTATCTATTCCTCTTAACAGGTTCTGTAATAATATAATCGTAAATTGCTCTTGAAAGGTATTTTTTGTGCATGTGCCTTCAAGTCAGTATTGACTCCTGAGGCAAGTGCCTCAACAAGTCATTGCAGTTTTCTTGGAAAGATTTGGAAAGTAGTTTGCCATTGCCTACTTCCAAGGCTAAAAGAGTGTGACTGGCCCAAGGACATCCTGCTAGCTTCCTGCCCATGGCCAGACTAGAAATGACAGTCTCCCAGTTTCTAGCCTGGTGCCTTAAGCACTGCACTAAATGCCTCTTAACTCCTGAAATTGAACTGTAATATTAAATATAATTAATTCAGAGTAAGCAACGTTCAGTGACATTTCTTTCATAAAAATATACATACGATTGCACTGGAAATAGTTATTAAGTTTTTGTGCATATCTCTGTAGTCTAAAAATAATGCAGGAGAGAAACATGTAAAATGGAGCAACATATTTTTGGCTTATTTTGTTAAAGAATGCAAGGGACTGTTGATATCTTTTTACATTATTTCTACAGCTGCTGAATGCATGCCCTCATTATAAATAGGCCAGTCAATATTTATTCCACACATCTCCTGAATAAATGTTTAGATTGGAGAAAGGGGTGGGGGAGGGGAAAATTAGAGAAGAAAACCCTAGTTAAAAATAATGGTCCTCAATGATTAACACAGTTTCTAAATGTTGTTTAGAATAATGTTTTTAGAGAAGGAAAACTGGAGTATATATTCATTGACCAGAGAAATAATGTAAAACAACAGAAAGAAAGCAATCATGGTGTAAACTCTAAAAAGAAAAAAGAAAAAGATCCAACATTCTTTTAAATTCATATCAGAATTAATGTTACAACTGGTCAAAAAAAATTATCATTAATAAGTTAACAAGGATGTAAATCTCTTCCCTTTTTAATTTTTATTTATCCAGTTCAGTATACCATTCAGAAATATCCACTTCAGTTGATTTATAGAAGTGCAAATCAAATTATGTAACATAATAAATCAATATTGCATTCAAATCAGTATGTTTTTTCTTTTTTAAAAGTTCTAAAAAATTAAAAACCAATACAAACTAATATGAAATAAAAAGAAAAGTAAGAAAAGTAAGAAATAAAGCTAAAAGTTCATGAAAATAAAAACCAAGGTAGAAACCCGGAGACAGTGAGATCTAATCCTGGCTGGTGACTTGAGCTGGTCTCTCTTTTTTTCAGCACAACCCACCTCACAATTTAAGGAAGGACTATTAGCTATGTCACCACCTTGAGTTGCTTATAAAATAGATAAAAATATTAAACGTGGGATTTTTAAAAAAATCTAAAAAAGGAACAGAACAGAACAGAATAACAGAATTGGAAGGACCTTGAAGGTCTTCTAGTCCAACTCCCTGCTTAGGCAAGAAATCCTATACCAGTGGTGCCTAACCTTTTCGGCACCGAGTGCCGAAACGGGAGTGTGTGCGCGCGCATGTGCGCCAGAAACCAAGAGAGCAGCTCCCTGGCACGCACGTGGGAGTGTCAGAAACTGGAAGCCTAGCTTCCCGGTACGCACATGTGCGCCGGCTACCTGGTCTTTCGGTTTCTAACCCGGGAGCTGCTCTTCCGGTTTCTGGTGCTCCCCTGCATATGAAGACCAGCTGGCCGGCCGGAAGAGCAACAGGCGACGGTTGGCATGCCTGGAGAGATGGCTCTGCATGCCACTTCTGGCATGCATGGCATAGGTTCGCCATCACAGCCCTATACCATTTCAGACAAATGGTTGTCCAATCTCTTTTTAAAAGCCTCCATGATGAAGCACCCAGAGGTTGCCTCTTTCCTTGATTAGTTTCCATCCATTCCTTCTTGTCTTCCTTCTGGTCTTTCCTTCTTTAAAAACTTCCAGTGTTGGAGCATTCACAACTTCTGGAGGAAAGTTGTTAACAAGCCAGAATAAATTTATTTATTTATTTAGTATTAGTATTTATCTATCTTTATAAATGAGAGTTAATTAGTCATAGCC
>JANHJO010002915.1:38678-48853 GCA_032468235.1 Pseudoxyrhopus heterurus
AACTCTTTGAATGAGAAGGTGTGTCCAAACTTTTGGTCTGTACTGTACATACATACATACATACATACATACATACACACACACATACATACACACACACATATATACATACATATGTAAATTCACTTTAATATACATTTGTGGCAGAATGAGATGCCCTGATAGACTTGGAATAATATAAAATGGTCTAGGTGTAAAGATTTTTTTTTCTTGTCAGTACCAACTCAACTGTTAGATTAGACATCTCGCAGCTTCATATCCAATTAAAATACCTGAGAGCAGACCCATCAGATGTTTGTGAAAAAATATATAACAGTATACATGTATAGGTAAAGGTAAAGATTTCCCTCGCACATACATGCTAGTCGTTCCCGACTCTAGGGGGCGGTGCTCATCTCCGTTTCAAAGCCGAAGATCCAGCGTTGTCCGAAGAAGTCTCCGTGGTCATGTGGCCAGCATGACTAAACGCCGAAGGCGCACAGAACGCTATTACCTTCCCACCAAAGATGGCCCCTATTTTTCTACTTGCATTTTTACATGCTTTTGAACTGCTAGGTTGGCAGGTGCTGGGACAAGTAACGGGAGCTCACTCCGTTACGCGACGCTAGAGATTCGAACCACCAAACTGCCGACCTTTCTGATCAACAAGCTCAGCATCTTAGCCATTGAGCCACCATATCCCTTATATGTATACATATATCTAAAAGTTCCCATGCCTCTTCCAATAGTACTTACGCCCAAAGTCCTGAAACTGAAATACAACTACAAAAACATACATGAATATCCTCGGTAAAGTCAGACCACATTGCCTTGCTGCAGCTCTCCATGAATTCAGAAAAGCATTTTTTCCTATTCTATCTTTAAATGTTAGAAATTAAATCTAGGAGCTTCACTATGCAAAACATGGACTTATCATATTTGTATTACATTTATGATAAAGAAATTTCAGCATCAGCAGAGTAGAGCACTGATACAAAAATCATAGAAAAACAGATAGGATTAAAGCAACAATTAAAGCAATGCTGCCCAATCTTTTCGTCATTTGTTCTATATGCAAGCAGTATGGCTACAGCAAAAGCCCATCCATTCACAAAATGGTTGTCAACAAGGCTTGCCTAGTTATAAGTAAACGTCATCAAAACATTTCACAAAAGAAAAACTTACAGTGTTCAAAGAAATCCATCTCTCTTAAAAAGAAAAAAGCCCTGTCCTTAGTGATTTGTAAATACAAAAATATTCTTCTCCAAGCAAGCAGTTTCTACATATACACTTATGTATATACATATATACTTAAATACTTTTAAGTTCTTTTTTGTTTTGCTTTTATTTAGATTTGTAGGTGTCCTGTGATAATTTAATTGTAGATTTTTGTTTGTTTTAAAGAAAAAATTACTTCTCCAGGTAAAAAGGAAAGGAAGCTTTTGTTAATTGGAAGAGAATCTAAAGAATAAAATTATTTCCAGTTAATTGCTATAACAATAAATGCCATTGTAAAAAAATGTAACCTAAGAGGAAAATGTTTACACTGGTTATTTTTGTAATTTTCAGCTTCTTTTCAAAAGCAAGTTAAAAATATTTATAAAGAATACCCAATTCTCAATGTCTATTTTATTTTGTTTTGTTATATTTTATTGACAGTATCCTAATTCTATCATTTGTATTTATACTTTTTATTTCAAATTAATAATTGAAATTAAATACTACATTAAAGTTTTAAGGAAAATACAAAAAGAACCACAAAACTTAAAAAAGAACCAAAATTAGATAGACATCTTATTAGCTTTCAGAAACCAAATTATATAAATTTGGATCTTTTATCTTTGTATAAATATCAAAGTACAATAAATCAAAACTTGGTAACAACTATTCTTAGGAAGTGTTTGCTATAGATGGCATAAGACTTGAAGTTTGCCCATACCTTTATGCTTCTCCATTGCCAATCATCCCCAATTCTTTGTGAATATTGGAGAAATTCTGTACAATATTGCTTGAATTTATTCTCTTCCAAAAAGAAATCTGCATCAACCAAGTTAAGTGACATCTGTCAAGAAATGGAAGTATCAGCATTGGCAGAAACTGTGAACTCTGAACATATTACCTATCTCCCAGGAAAAGAAAGGAAAGAGAGAGAAATGGAAAATTCAACAACATACAGTAGGGCTTGGACTCATGCCTAATCACTTTGCTACAGAAGGCATCTGAAGGGTACCAAGTTAGGAAACACTTTTGAAGTAACACATTTCTCTGCATGAGTCTGGAAAACTATTAAAAATGAAGAAATTTTTCCATGTTTAGCTTTGTGCTAGTTAAACATAGGGTACTACTTTCTTACCAATCAGAAAAATGTATTTCAGTGTTCTTTACTTTGCAATAAAATGTGTATTTTTCCTACTACTCCAACCTGGAAAGCATTTAGCTTAACCATATGCTTTACCAAAAGGAAAACAGATTGAATAAGCAAGGGACCTTAAGGACTAGAGTGCCAATTTGAGTGAATTTGATAGCAAAATCCCAACTATCTTATTTTTAAAGAGAATTATTAACAAATATTGTTATTATCCCAGATTATTGTGAACTGGGAATTCCATATTACAGAGTTTGGATTTTATCAACAATTACTAGGTCTTTCACTACTATGAACAGATACAAAGCAAAGATTGTTTTTAGTAAATAAGCATATGCAACAGTTTCAACAGATCAACCTATAAACCATGAAACCTATAAACAACTCAATTTCCATATGCTGAAATCTTTGAAAAAATTAAGAATTGTATTAGTTAGTTCTTATAAAATATATAATTATATTTTAATAAATAAAACTACAGATGAACAAGTTTTGAAGTTATATTTATTCATTTATATAATTAATAATATAATTAATCAATCAAGGAAATTAGGTTCAACTTGGGCAACTAGCATCAGGCTAAAAAAGTACAAAATATTCACATCAAAAATAACAATTAAATTTTAGTTTGTAGTTTATGTTACAAAACTATCTTTCTTTATTATAACTTTTCAAAACCGGTTGCATTCTGCAGAGTCTGCTGACCTTGAAATTCATCACAGGGTTATTTATGATAGTTTATAATCAGTCTTTTTGTTGCCTGTACCAGACTGAAAACTGTGGGAAAAGATAGCTAAATGCCTAATGGAATATATATTACATGCTGGTATTCTATAGCTAGATTCACAGTCTAAAACCACTGGAAACTTAACTAAGGAATTAAGAATTATTAAGTAGCGTCTAAGAATATAGGCAGTTCCAAACAATGTTCAGGTCTGATGAATTTCCAAATATCGAGGAAATCTTTTAGAAATTGCCTCGCGGTGTAAATTGCCAAGCCTGGTGTAACAATGAATTTGTTTTTCCATAAGTGACAACTTCAATCCATAAGTCCCGATATTTTGTAATTTTTTCCAATTGTTTTTTCTTAATCTTAGCATCACCCAGAATAAAAACATCAATAAATCAGATTAATTTCTTTTCAGTCTATTATATCAGACATATTATGAACAAAATACCTCTCTGTTTGGATCTTAAAGTCCCATTAGATCTTAACCGGCTCATTTTCAAAACTTTCTTAACTTGAGATTCCCAGCCCAAACCTCTGCCAAAGTTTCCAATGAAGTAATTCTGGCAACTTAGTCATGACACTGCTTGCAGTCAGTTTGTGAAATTTTGCTACATCCACTGATCAGTCAATTGTTTCATCCTTTTTACTACAAAGGCAACATTTGCTGTTGTTACATGTTGAATTTTGACCATACAACTAATTGGCAAAGCTTGTTATTGAGCTGCCAAAATAAAGCCTTCAGTTTATTTAATACTCAATTTTAACCAACTTCATGTGAGTTTTATATCAGCTTTTCGTCCTCAGCCTTCAAGTATTGACCATACATTGGCCTGTTCTTCCAATTAACAAATTGGTTTTCATTTCTTTTCTATATTTAACCTTCACCTTTGCTGATTTCATGAGTTTTCCTTCACTGACTTCTTCAGCAAGGGTTCTTAGTTTGTCTTCATGTCAGGCCATGCTTATATCAATATTATGGTTAGTTGTAGTCAGCCAAATGTTTAGACTGCATTTGGCATTTTTATCCACCTATTGAATCCTTCCTAAGGACCTGGGATAGGGAGGTATTGTTTGATATTATTAAAGGTATCACAGGAGGTGAGCTGTTCCAAGTAAAGCTGTCTTTTGCAATTAACTAATGGTGATTTTGTCAACGCTGGTGTTCAAGTCTGCTCCAGATGTTTTGGGACTGCACCCAAGCACCTATTATTGATACTATCTTTGCTTTGTTTTACCAATATCCTACTTTTATTTGCAGTACCTTCTCCAGATACTGCCATGTGCACTATCCAGACTTTTTTTATCTTTACTATCATAGTCAATTTATTTTCAGAATATTCAATTGTTCCAATTACATTGATTCAATTAATTAAAATATTTAAGATTGGTTTTTAAGGTCAAGTCCTCATTCAGTCCTCTTATATAAATTCAGATCAACAATAAAATATTAGAAACATTAAAAAGGCAGTGGAAGTGATAAATGCAGCATTCATTCAATAAAATAGCACAAAATAAACTTACACAAAAATGAAGTTTATAACAAGTTTTTAATCTCCAGTCTCACATTTACAGTAATGGGGATAGGTAAACCATCACTGGATTACAAATCTAGAAACATGAGACCAGCATTAAAAGACTCTCTTAATCCTTTATTGGAACCAGAAGGCACCGGAGTTGCCCTTGAATAATTAAAGTATATGAAATTTATTTAAGCAAAATGTCATACATTCCATGGTGTTTATGGGCATAATGTTAATATTTAGGTTTCTGCAATTAGCACATTATTATAGATTGTAGCGAGCCTATTCCCGCCCATCAAGGGTATACAGGATATCCCAGATGTTGATTTCTACTATCTCCATAGTAATCTTTCTCAATCTGTCTTCCAGATTTGTTGGACTTCAATTTCCGTAATACCTAGTACTTACCAGCTGTTAGGAATCTTAGAGTTGAAGTCAAAATATACACGTTGCTGAGGGATGAGCTGAAGCTGGATCTGCTCTCGCGGCCCCAGCTGATCGGTGCTGGCTGTGAAGCTCAGTTGGAGTTACGCCGGCCTCCGCCGTCGCCGGGCAGCAGCAGCAGCAGCAGCAGCAGCAGCAGCAGCAGCACACGGGCCTTGGGAGGAGTCAGCTGGAGTTGGGTCGTTTACGGAGCTCTGCTGAGGCCCCGGGATTTGCGCGCTCGGCTCCGGCTGATCGGCCCTGCAGGCGAAGGCCACCTGAGCTGCGGGTGGTTAGACTTAGGGCAGCCACCGACGCTCGAACTCTGCCAGAGCCCCAGAAGGCGGCGCGCCCGGAAGAAAAGAGGAAGAGGCGGAGAGAAGCGGAGAAGGGGTTTGAAAAGGGAGAGGTTTTGGCGGGAGAGAAAAAAGAAAGCGAGGGACGGAGGGAAGGAGAGAGGGGGGGGGCGGGAGAGAGCGCGCGCAATAGGAATAAGAGAGGCTTCCGTGGGGCAAGCCTGAAAGAAAGGTAGAGAAAGGACTGAGAGGGAAGGTAGAGAAAGGGGGGGAGGAGGAGGAGGAGGAGGAGATAGAAAGGGAGAAAGCAGAGGAATCAAAGAAGGAGCAGAAGCTGTGGAAGTAGTACCAGCAAGGAGAGGGAGGGGGGAGAGAGAGAGAGAGAGACCAGCTGTCTGATCACCACCCCTGAGAGGGGACTGATCACCACCCCATTGTGTGAGCCGCCTGCTGACACAATGGAGACTGCACAAGGAACCAGCTGGAACAACAAGAGAGCAGAGTCCAGATGACCCAGGCAAGTGAAGATAGAACAGCTTTCATGGGATGCTTTATTCCCAGACCCAGCCTGGAATCAGCTAAAGACTCTGACCACAGGGAACTCCTGGGTTATCATGTGCTCATAAGGAGTGTAAGGGCAACAGAAGTGATGGAGGAAGCCAAAGAGGCCACAGCCGATTTGCCACCGGAAAGGCCTCCAAGTGTGGGAATGAGAAAAACTGGATGCGACAATGCCTGGCTCACCCATATGGAGGCCAAAATATCTCATCTAACAGAGATGATGGTCTCGTAGACAGCAATGGGCAGTTTGCCTTGAATGGAGACAGAGCTTGGCTGATCAGTGGGGGGATGGGCTCTTCTGCTTCAGCTGATGAGGCCAGTGATCTGTTATAACTGTGGCGTATTTGTACAAAGCTGCACCAACCATGAAATCCAGCCCAGTCGGGAAACTACAAAGTGACAGGAGTGATGAGAGTTATTCCCTTAGCGAGGGGCTCACATATGCAAGGGCCTGCTGAGGACAAAAAGACAAGGCCCTGCAACAGTCTTTAGAGACTTGCAGGAGCGCTCAAACACGAATTGTCAGACCAGATCCTGTGTCTCTCACCCCTGAGGTCTCTGAAGACTTGATGGGCCCTTCTCCAATGGTGCCGGTACAAGTGTAGGGCATTTACACGAGGGACCTTCCGTCTACAGGAAGATAAGCCTTTGCAAGGGACATCTTGGCAGAGGGAGGTCTTAATTTCCCTTAAGTGACTTAGACAATCTCAGAGAGCATCTAACATAATTGAAGAGGACCAGGATCTTTCAAGAATCTCGGAGCCCCTATTCCTCTCCCATAGTAGAAGTCCAGAAGAAGAATGGGTCCCTGAAAATGTGCATAGATTACCATACCCTCAATCGGAGAACCATTCCAGATCAGTACACTATCCCCAAATTAAAGACACCCTACATTGCTTATTGGGGTAAGGTGGTTTAGTGTGCTGGATCTAGAAGTGGCTACCACCAGATTCCCATAGATCCAGATGATAAAGAGAAAACTGCTTTCATCTGCCCCTTGGGGTTCTATGAATTCAATTGGATGCCTCAAGGGTTATTGGGGGGGCCCGGTGACCTTTCAGCAACTTATGGAGTGGATGATAGGAGACATGAATTTGATAGAAGAGTTAGCATACCTAGATAATATTGTCTTTGTTGAGACTCTTGAAAAACATGAGCACCTGGAGAAGGTTCTGATCAGACTCCATTAAGAAGGGTTGAAGCTGTCCCTAGAGAAATGCCAATTTTAGCAACCATCTGTCACATACCTTGATCACGTCTCCACAGAAGGGATATCAACCGACCCCATGAAGCTTGAGACCCTAAAATGTGGCTGAACTGCGACCGTTTATAGGTTTTTGTTTAAACACACACCTTCACATCTTAAGCTTATTGAATTTCTTGGGGGGAGGGATTGGGGAAAGGGGCAGAAAAAGTAAGGCTCGGGGGAGATACAGGGCAACAGGCTGATTGGGGACATGCAAATTGACATATCAGTGCAATCACAAAGCAACCTTTAATGCAGGCAGACTGCCAAGATGGGAATTTTGCAAGCAGCTCCAACAACTTTCTGACGTAGTTGCTGCCTAACTACTGCCTAGAAGGAGAAAAAGAGAGGGCCTTGGGTGAAGGGAGAGACCAGTTTCCATGTCTGCCTGCCCGCTTGCCTTTCCAATCTTGAGAGCATCGTGCCTTTTTTCTTCCCTAGATTCCTTTCTTCTCCCTCTTCTTCCCACCTTAGCCTTGCACAATTTCAAAGTGAGATGCAGCACAGTTTCTTCTTTTCCTCTATGGGAGGCGCTCAGCTGGGGAGGGAGAGGAAGAAAGTGGAGCAAGTGCAGAAGCCTCACTGGGCTTTCCTACCTATCCTTCCCGTTTTGAAAGCTGCTAAGCATTGGAAACGTATGCATGCAGCCAGATGCCTATCTACCTCCTGGGTTGAGTGGAAATACAGTGCATAATTCACTTATTGTGGAGTTTCAATTTGCTCAGTCCCAATTCCACCTTTAGAAAGACAAATTTTGGTTATGTATGTTGGAAGAGCTGTAATATGGCTTGTCCCTCCTGATTTCTGCAGTATAGTAATTCAGACTTCCCTCCTAGTTTCTGCATGATTCTCAAAGGACAATTGACCAGGGTTAAATTAACTTCCATGTTTTCTTCAACTTAACAGGATGCACTGACTGTCAGGTCAGATCAGGTCACCATTTAGGTAGGAGTTCCTGGACTAAAATTTGATTGCTTACAGAGTATGGCTTGTGAGCAAATCTAGTGAACTACAAAGTAACCCAGCATATATACTCCAGGGTGGATTGAGGCAGTATGGTCAATTTAGGATTCAGCGTGTTGGGCAAAACAAGGCTATTGGATTAATCCTGTTATCCTTCAGATAACGTTGAACAAAGGCTGCCACCAAGAATTCAAAAATGTAGTATTGCAAGCACTGTGGCAACATGGCTGAGTTAATCTGTGAATTTCCTGCAGCATTTGCTAACTGCTTTTGTGATGAGAAGAAATAAAACTCTAATGGTTGGAACACTGCCAGATCTTTGTAGTTCATTGGTCTGACTCATCTCATCCAAAATTAGATGTGTTTAGGTAAAGGTATCTAGAAGAATTAAAACACTTAAAAATGTGCATGAATTTTAGACAACAATCTATAATCAGAACACATGTCCCCACAGCTGAAGCAAAGATCTACTGTCAATCACTACTCATTACATAAAAATTTCATGTTGCAATGAATCCATGAAAGCAGTTTTTTCTATATTCTCATATTTTTATTTTATTATTTAATTAAAGTTTGAGGCCACCTAATTCTATAACAACTCTGGGCAGCTTACAGATAAAAATTAAAAGAAAACGAAGTCTATCAAGAAGAAAAATAACACACCTGAAAATGTGTGTGTGTGTGTGTGTGTGTTTGACTACTTAATATAAGGGACCTGGAATGTGCCCATTCCAGTTGACATGACCAGACAGAGTATATGGAGACAGGCAGTTCTTCAAGTAACTAGGCTCTCTGTGCCATGCAGGAACTTTATAGCTCATAATGAGTGTTTTTAATTGCACCTGGAAGCCAATTGGCAACAGTGCAGCTCACAAAGCAACAGGAGCATGTGTCCATACTACAATGTACTGCCCATGCTGCTGCATTCTGTAGCTTCCAAGTAGTCTTCAAAGGCAGTCCCTTGTAGAATGTATTAAAGTAATCCAATGAAGAGGTGATCAAAGTCTGAATGACTGCTGAAGACCCTCCAGAATGGAAATGGGCACAAGAGGCACACAAGTTGAACCTGAGCAAATGCCACTTGGCCACAGCTCCCCCTTGCTCTTTGAGCAGGAACTAAGAATTCAGGAGGACCCCCAGAGTGTACAACAGTCTTACATGTGGTACTGCAATTCCATTAAGGACTACTACAGATGAAAACTCACTGGAACCAGAAGGGCCAAACTATAACAAAGCCTCTCAGTCTTGCCTTGATTGAGCCCAAGTATGGTCCTCCCCATCCAGGCACACACAATCTCCAACATTGGGTACAGACTTTGCATCATCTTGGGATCCAATATTTGCATTGTGTGCCTTGTTCTGCCTATAAGGTGCTGTAGACTAGATTGAAAACTCAGAAATGAATTCCCTGTATAAAACAGTGATAAAATAGTACTAGTAATGGAAGAAAACTACATTGGCATGTCTACAAAGTCATCAAAAGATGCTTAATTCAAAGGGGATTTTGCTGTGGGTAAATTACAAAGCATTCAGTGTCTTTTTGCATGCTTGGAATGCTCTTTATTTGTAAGGAATTGCCTTTCCCATGTTCTACAGAATCTCAAATTAACAGTGGCGATTTAGGAGGATAATAATTTCAGTCAGCAGTATTATATGGACTACTGCCTGTGTGGTTATGCACAGTTTTAGTCCATAGTCGGGTTTCACATATCACATAAAACCATATTACAGTTTATTTAGGTTTTGCTTATGTTGATTTAAGCAAATCAAAGCTTATTGAGAAAATATTTTTACCAGAAATCTTAATATAACATAATATGAACTCATAATATAAAACCAGTAATTATGTAGTTTATTTAGTTTGGGCTTGGAACAAAGGGTAAACTTTCTGATCCTGATTTGTAAACCATATTTATTGAGTCATTGACATATCATAACTTAGTGTGAAAAGAGCCTTGGTGGCACAGCGGTTAGAGAGCGGTACTTGTAATTAGTACTAGCTGCCAGCTGCCTGAAATTTAGCAAGTTCAAATCCCACCAGGCTCAAGGTCGACTCAGCCTTCCATCCTTCCGAGGTAGGTAAAATGAGAAC
>JANHJO010002915.1:56344-68607 GCA_032468235.1 Pseudoxyrhopus heterurus
ACCTTCCCACCAAAGGTGGTCCCTATTTTTCTACTTGCATTTTTACATGCTTTCGAACTGCTAGGTTGGCAGAAATTCCTTTCATAAAATGATGCTATTGTGCAAAAGACGATATTCCAACATAGACATAAATCAGAATAATTTTAGCTGAGTCCTTTTATGTTAGACCTAAGTAATGTCACAACTCTAACCACAGGGTAGTAGGTCTTATATGTCGTTCTATGTATGTTCATCATAATTTCATGAACAAGTACTGTGCTTCTTATTCCTCACCACCAGCCTTGCACTCACAAACATTTGTAACAGGTTAAGTGTATCCCACTTTACACCCTTTGTCCATGCAATGAGAATGTTTATAATAGGAGAATACCATGGCCACTTGTGCTATAACAAAGTTAAGGTTAACATGGATTTTCAAAACCATTTTGTTAAGCATGCCATATTGAAATGAAATGTCACTGGAACACCTTTAAAGCAATATAGTATCCCAAATATAAATGTATAGAGGTCAATTATATTAGTACATCAAGAATAATGGCATATAAATGAAATGAGTTGAAATGTAAACCTTGCTAGGATTCTCTGCAGGAAGGAGGGGATTCAAAAACGTCAAGACGGCAGCTGAAACTATGCAATCCAATTCCAGCCCACCCACAACTAAAAGGGACTCAAAAGGGTATGGATTTGATGACATGATCACTACTGTCATCTTGTCATTTTTGATCTACCTTGCAAACTCCCCTGGGTCTTGCCTAGCTTTTGGGGTGCTATCACCAACCTGCCACTCAAAGATCAAATTTTGGCAGTTTTATTTAAAGATTTCATCCCTAGTTAAATAGCACCTTTTACACAAAACATTGCGAAATAAGAAAGCATGTTACTTTTAATATAACTGATTTGCCAGTATGTACCAATCCTTTTAGCTATGTAATGAGAACTAGTCAAACCTCAGAGATAAAATGCCGAAGATTTAGAATATTTGTTAGTAGAAGTAATCTATGTTGTGAAAACTTTTGCAATGTCTGAATCGTCCTTCCACATCTTTATTTGGGTTTTCCTACAAACATAAAATACATTTCACTTTAAAATCACAGTAGTATAAACATTTATATAATTTATTGGGTCTGTTGATGAGAGTCTAATTACGTTAATACAAGTTAAGGATTATCTGATGAGGGGCATCTCATTTTTTGTTGTATTTATCTTCTTAAAACAATGCATTTGTTTTATCTGAATATAATAATTAAATCAGTAAGATATCTCAATGAATGTCAGAAAACAATTTCTGAAACAATTCGTTGTCCTGTATCCTGACAAAAAAAATTAAATAACAGTATGAGTGGAAAGAGAGTTGCAAATATTTAGATTTAACCACACTACTAAAAAGCTTAACAAGGAACCAAATTATCTGCTTTTATCCCATTTTATCATACCTACTATACTGATAGTCTTAAAGCTGATGGTTTAATATACAACCAATTGACATTTTGCATATACAATATGCTGAGCTGAGAAAGGCTGCAAGGATAAGTGATATAGCAAGAAAAAGTTGCTTGTCCCCACAGCCTTTATCAGACAACTGGAATACAAAATACGAACTGTGTGGGCAGGAGGCTATCATAGCTGAGCTTATCAGCATAGTGCAATACAGTGCCCATAAAGAATTGCATCTATTTTAATTCCCAATTTGCCTTCTCATATAGAATATAGGAAGTAAAAGAAAAGAAGACCATGGTGATAAGAAAAACCAAGGAGGAGTTGCAGGAAAGATCTACTGGGTTTCCAATAGAAAGTAGAAGCACAATGCATCCTAAGTGGGTGGAGAAAAAGATAAAATATTGTATGGTGGAGAGTGACTTGAGGGTAGAGGACAAAATATTAGAAAAGAAGAACGGGGGTGGGGAGGAGGGACAAAGTGACACTCAGGGGAGAATGCAGCACTAGAGAATGTAAAAAGAGTCAGGTCCACTTTATCCAGGTCTCCCCAACTTTTGAGAATACCACTGAATGGTACAAAATTTTTAAAATATAAACTTCCCCACTTCAATGGGAGGAACAACATTCCCCACAACATTCTTTCAATGTTGTTATTTATATGCAGCTTTCAAATTAGTATTTCCAACCACAGAAAGATAGCTTCAACTCCTGTCAGACTTTGATGAAACTTGTAACCCTGTGACAAAAACTAACCCATTGCTATATCTGAAATTTAAAACTACAGTTAAATGCAAATACATGTAAAGTTGCCATACTAGTCAGACAACCACATAGGATAATCTTACATAGGCACTGGTTCATTCCTAAAGCATCTGCCTACAAAACAGATTAACTGTTTAAGACACGTCCTTGTGGGATCCTTTGCATTCTGTATATCACCATCAATCTGTCAATAGCATGGCTTTTGCAATGCTTAGCCACTGACTTTAATTCAGCCTTGTAGCTAGCAATCAAACACAAAAGATAGAAATGACTTTCAGTTTTTTTCACTTCTAAAAAAATTTATTTGACTATGCAACCCATGCAAAGTTATCTCCTTATGATTATGCAGAATCATATTAACAAAATGCACAATCTACATTTGGCATTAATGAGCATGGAAGGGGAAAACAGTTATTTCCCGGTGATATGTGAAATACATTGCATATGATTTGAAGCTCACCCATTAAAAAAGAAAAATAAAGTAAAACTTTTCTGGAAAAGCAAGAGTGGATAGTCCCATAAGGTCAGAGGCAGCCAGTCAGAGAGCACTGTACATAGCTTGAAATGGAAACTAGAAGGATGGGTTTCCCCAAGTTCAATTTAAAAGAATTTCATCCATTTGACCAAATCATGATCACTGTTTCAGAACTGACTCACTACTTAAAGTATGAACATCTGGACAGACTTTTAAATAAATTACATACATCTGGGTATATTTTTAAACAGTAAGTTAACAATATTTTGTGCAATGTCAATACTAGATCTTTTTATAACCTATACATTCCCTGCTATATGAATACACGTTAAGCAAATTGCAATTTTTCTTTTTAAGAATGCAAACACAGAATAACTAATAGAATAAAACTATATGTGGGTATATGCTGTTCGTTGCTTGTTTTCAGAAATCCTACTGATTATGCACTCAGTTTTCCTAATTTGTATCAATGAGAGTTACTTGGCCTAAATCCAGCTGTTTGGACTTAACTGAATTGCTGCCCAATGACCCTTCCAAAGAATAAATTATGTAGGTTGCTCAATCAAGATAAAGTATGTTCATTTAAGCAACAAAGAGTCTTGTAACACTTTAAAAACTAACAGATTTATTATGGCATAAACTTTCATGGCTTGGCTTAGTCTCCATCAAATGGACAGAATGTTAAGTTGATTGACAACTTAACATAGAAAGGGTTGTGCATTTGTATGACTAAACAAATGAGGTCAAAGAAGTAACATATAGATTATCAGATACACTTAAATATTTTCATCAGCACTAAGGTAGTCATTTTAATTTCCATTTTATGTTATTTGCAAACTGAAGAGGGAAAGTTTGCTTCCCAAGAAACTATTGAATTTCTTGTTTGCCTACATATAAATTATACTTTGTGTCTCAAAGACAGTACAACAGTTTGCTCTTATGGATTGCTGGAAGGTGTATTGTGGAGTTTCTCCATGGTTCAACGTTACTCTGCCAGGTAGATATAACAGCAATTTAGGAAGCAAAAGTCCCTTTGGGAGTTGGGCAGCATACAAATACAACTAATAAAATAAATAAATAAATAAAAATTTTGCAACTTCTTATTTCATTCCGGAGCTAAATGGGTTTTCAGACCACCCATTTTTCTGCCCTGCCAGCATCAATTTTCTTTTTAAATACAACCTATAGACCAGGGAGTCATTGCAAATACATGATACAAGGAAATCTTATTACTTTTATCTGGCCTGATTTCAAGAAGCAAGCATACTGGTTTTACTGCATACCACTTTTCTGCTGAAATAGCATGACAGTGTGGTTACAATCACTGAATACATTATTAGACTGAGTAGTATAGTGTTTATTGAAATAGGGTGAGGAAAATCTGCACATTTTTGCAACTTTGGTAATAATAAATCTACATTGCTAACAGGTGGAAATCTGGTCACTTTTCAGAGTAAGGTAGATCGCATATAAATTTAATAAGTAAATAGCTGGACACAGACCAAAACTTTACTGGAATCATCTGATTGCAGTTTTGAATGTATACCTTTTCTCTTTAACAATGTTGATCCCAAGTAACTAAAAAGCAAATGTCAAGCAATTTCAAAAAATGATTAAAAAGGGAAGTTTATGAACCCAGAGTCCTTTTAAAGGAGCTTGACCATAGCTTGAGCAAGAGGTCTAAAGCCATTGAAAACCAAGGAGCCATTTTTTTTTGGAGCACTTGTGAGCAATCTCCTTGTCTGGAGAGGAATTACGAAGAGCCAGTCTAGTTGCTGGCTTTTCATTCCACTGCAGCCACTGGGCCCACTCTTTGCAGTGGCATCTTCAGTTCACCATTTCTTCCCTGGAAGTCCACAATGGTCAGAACTTCAAGGATCAGTCATAAATAGTATCACTCAGCATTGTTGCAATTTTAAACAGTTGGTAAGTAAGGACTGCCCATAAAGAGGAAACATACTTGAGGTCTACAGTAGTGCTTAAAAGCTTGAGAACAAGTATGTTTCCTTGGGCAGCAATAATTGCAACTAAATGTTTCAATAACCATTGATCAGTCCTTCAAATTGAGTGAATGTTAGCCCATTCTTCCTTACAATACACCTTCAACTCAGGGATGTTAGTGGGCTTCCACAACATTTTTATAAGATTACGGTCAGGATCTGGCTATTCCAGAACATTATTATTTTTTTGTTTGTTTGAGCTATTCATCATATGACTTGTGGCTTTTGAATTATTATCTTTTGCATGGTCTGCTTTCTCTTGACCTTCAGTTCATGGACAGATGCCTTGATATTTTCCTTTAAAATCTACTGGTGCAATTCAGAATTCAGAGTTCTATCAATGATGGTAAACCATCCCGGCCAAGAAATCCCCCTCATTTGAAGCCATTACACATTTCCACATACCTATATTACAAAGTTCAGGCTTTGATAGTGAATACCAAGGATTCTGTTTTTTTAAGAGTCCTTGGTGGTGCAGTGGATAGAGTGCAGTACTTGTAATTAGTACTTAGCTACCAGCTGCCTGCAATTTAGCAAGTTCCCAGGCTCAAGGTTGACTCATCCTTCCATCCTTCCAAGGTAGGTAAAATGAGAACCCAGATTGTTGGGGGCAATATGCTGACACTGTAAACCGCTTATAGAGGGTTGCAAGCTCTGATAGGTGGTATATAAATACAGTGCTATTGCTATTAAATAAGGTAGGACCTCCCACATTCTTCCCTGATTACCATCTCATTTACTGAAATAATTTTCCCTTCAAACCAACTGATAATCCTAGAAGTTCATTTACTTTTGCCACACAGATATGCAGCTTTGGATCATTTTCTTCAATAAATAAACAATTCTAATACGTTTGACTCATTGTTTAATTGGATTCTGTTTATCTAGTTTTAGGATTTGTATAGAAAACAGATCACATTTTATGACATATCTCTGCAGAAATAGTAGAAAGGACTAAATTTTAAATATTAATATTACAACATTAAAGGATCACCTATTTTTAAACTGTGCTGTATAAAACCTTGCAGGACTCAGAGAAGGTAGACAGAGAAAGGTTTTTTCCTCTCTTTCAAACATGAGGATCAGAGGACATGTAGGGCCATTTATTGAAAGAACATTTTGAACAGACAAAAAATAGAAAACCATTTCTTCCCACAGCATATAATTAAAATGTGGAATTCAGACCTACCAACATCCATAGTAGCTATCATTAAAATCAAAATTGGAGACCGTATAGAACAATAATACTTACAAAAAAAATAATGGTGGAAAAATAAATAACACAACCAAAATACAAGATAAAGATGTAGCATGACAGTTAAACTTAAATTTTAAAAACAGTGACAATTACCTACTCATCCAATATTCTACAGAAAAGGTACATTGTAAACTGTTTCCAAAAGGTAAAGAGGGATGATATGAGCCTTAATTCCAAATGAAAGTTATTTCATAATGCCAGAACAGTGACTAAAAAACAGTACCTCCTGGTTTCCTTTCTCTTTATTTTATAAATTTAAAAATAAAGAAGGGGCATTTTAATCCAGTGTTTTGTTTATCAAAGTGGGCAGCCAGATGTCTCTGCTCACAAGCAGCAGGAGGTCAATATGTTTTCTTCTCCTGCCTTTATTTTTTATTTTTTTAACTAGTATTGCAGACACATTGCCTCCAATTCAGACATAACATTGAATTTCAAAACTAATGACCATTGATATATTTGTTCTCCACTAGTTTGTGCAATCACCTTTTGAAACTTCTTCATATACCAAGCCTACAAATCTGTTTTCTCTATTATCTTCACTTGCTGTTCTGAAATGTTTAGCTGAGAATATTTTCCAAAAGCAGTGGAATTTTGGAACTGGATTCTAATATGTTCAGACAATTTGACTTTATGGTTTCAGAACTACATATCCCATTTAAGCATGAAAGACTGGCCCACTTGATCAGCCACATTATTTCCATGAGAAGATACCCAACAACACTTTCCTTCTATATATATTAAATATGATGAACAGTGTATGTTTAAGATGAACAGTTTAAGAGGAAAGCTGAAATCCATTACGAAATGTCTATTAAATTCCAGCTAATTTTTGAACTTCAAAGAACATAGACATTTGACTTGAAATATTTGTTTTTATTAACTTGATCAAGATACAATTGTTTATTAAATGATAAGCAATTAATCTAGATTATATTTTAAAAGTTAAATTTATTTTCCTTCAACTATGACTTCATATGAATGCATTTCCCTATTCTTTTCTCTCCACAGATAATTTTCTATGCAATGATTTAGCACCAGCCTGCTCTATTCTTGGGTTCTTGTCTCCATCACTTCCTCACCTTCATGCTTTTTCTACAATTGCTATTTTGAAGTGTCAAATAAATACACAATGACATCATCTTCCATACATCCATGCTCCACAATCCTTATCCCATATCTTTCTAATATAAGAATACTCTTAATTGCATTTATCATATTTACAAATAATAATCAAGGGATAATTTATTAACTGTCTGAGATGGATTAGGCTGAAAAATAGTAACTACATTCATCTGTCACTTAAGTCACAGTGCAGTTTGTTTCGTATTTTTAGTATATTGTGAAAACTCAGTTATTATGGTTTGTACATTACAGTAGTTATGAAAGGAAAGCCACTTTGTACGACCTGGAGGATGGAATAGAAAAAAGGCACAACATAGGACCTCGATAACTAGAGACTGACCATTTTAATATTGATGTAAGGCAAAACTCTAGAACAGATTATTAAGTAGTCAATACGTAAGTATTTAGAAAAAAATGCATTGCTTCACATGAGTCAGCATGTGTTTATAAGGAACAAATCATGCCAAATGAATCTCAGTGACCAGTTTATATGAAAATAGGAATGCAAATAACATAATGTATTTAGATTTCAGCAAATCTGGATTGTTCTGCCATGAGATGATACAAGGCTGGTTGACCAACCATATCCAATGAATGTTCCCCACTAGCTCCGCATCAACCTTGAGGATGTTGAGCGGTGTACTATAAGATTCTGTTTTAGACTCTGTTTTGTTATGAATTATTTGGATGAGGAATTAAAATACAGCATCTTCAAATGTGCAAATAACACAAATACCATGCACACAATACTTTATAGAATAATAAAAATCAATGAGAATCTTAATAAGCTGGAACAATGGGTAGTAATCAACAAAATGAATTTAACCTGGAACATATGCAAAGTTCTTGATTTTGGAAGAAACACCAAAGATATGGATATAGGTTGGGAGATACTATACTTGTTAGCAGTCCATGTAAAAATAATTTGGTGCCTTGATGGAAGAAAAGCTAAACATGACCCAACAGGATATTATAACTTTAAAAAGGGCAAATGCAAATGCATAGTATTAAGATCAAGAAAAAACAGTTTTCCTCTATTCTGCATTTTTCTGACCACATCTAGATTATGGGACAATGACACATTGAACTATTTACGGAGGTTGGGGGGAGGGGGGCAATCTGTGAAGCATTGTTAAAATTATTGGATATGCTTCATCTAGAAAAGAGAAGTCTGTGAGGCAATATGATAGGTATGTGAACCACTATCATATGGATGGGATACATTGGGTTTAAGTTACAAGAAAGTGGATTTCAATGGACATAGCTGGAATTCACATGAAGGAAAGAATTCATACCTCACATATCTTTCCGTTAGAACCACTAGTGCTTAACTGAGGATGGCTTAAATTAATTAAAGTGACTGATCCTGAACTGCTTACCTGCAAGAGTACAAGGCTACCCTGTAGAAAAAGATTTACAAATATAGTAATTTTAGATTTTGACTTCTGTTAATCCTTTGCCTTGCTATCTATGAACCATTGTTGGGTGTCTCAGGTAGCTTAGATTTGAAAACTATGTATTACACAATGAAAACAATGAGCATTGTATAGTCAGTATATCTATAAAAGAAAACAAAAATTGCTTTTTCCAGGAATATTCTGGAAAATTCTGACATAGTCTACATGTCCTATGCCACAACCGATTTTTGGAAGCTTTGCAAAGATAATTTGAAATGTTATATATGCTTTATGAAATTGAAAGGTATTTGAAAGATATTCAGAATCATACAGGATTTTTTGGAAAAAAATATTTCATTGCATAAAAGTGCTTTAATGAATAATGTGGAAAAGTAGTCAGTTTATCACATAAAATGGTTATTGTGGATAGCAATGACTTATTATTTTTTTCCTTCTTTTATTTAAATTATACAGAGATTTAAGACTCACACCACACACATCTGGTTCTGTCACATTCTAAAGACAAGATATATTCCCATAAGTAAGTCTACAAACATGTGAAAACATGTTCTAAGTTACAACACAACACATTCAACTTCAAGAAAGGCCATTCTCAAATTAGACCTGGTATAATCATTACATTAACTGTTGTTCTTACATGAGAAATAGCAATAGCAAAAGAAGAAATAAAGCACAAATATATCAGCATCTCCTTTAATATATTACAGGAACCAGTAATAATATAGCATTCTTTCCATCATAATTTTAATGTGGAGTTATAGTTTCAGAGAAATTTCTCTTTGTATGAAACAGTAGGGACTGTAGTAGAAAGCAGCAGCCCCAACCTTTTGGGCCCCAGGGACCAGTTCCGTGGACAGAGGTTTTTGCCCATGCACCAGGGGAGGGCTGCTGGGGATTTACAGGGGTTCGGGAGAACCCCTTGCTAAGAGTCTGCCCAGTTCGGAGAACCCCCAAATCCCACTCCTGGCAAATAAATTTAAAACAAAATCAGAGAGTTGTACAAGTCAGACAATAGTCTTCTTTCCGAATGGAGTCTTTTCATATACAAATTAATTGTGAAGGTCACACCAGATCTCACTTCAGAAGACTATACCTACGAGTTTCCAAATCAAAGTTCTCTTAGACTGACCTTCATATATATTATGATATTATAATATAAATATCCTGATTAAATTTATAGTTCCCAACTGGACATTTAGAAGGTAAATCAAACTTTAGAGGTAGATAAAGCAGACTATTTCTGAACTGATGCCAAGAAAATTATGCGGATATCTTTATTAAGTCACCAAAACCTGTGTTTGAGTAAAGGGAGATTTTATCTTAATGCCTCTTCCATGAAGAATTTCATACTTTGGGGCTAGCAATATCTCCAGAACCAAGACAATCAACATGGACCATTAAAATTATATGATTACAGTCCAAAACATTTGGGGGGCTTATTACTGTTTTACTTAGTGATCATGAAAGTTTGCATGTAAAATATTTCAGGTAAAAAACACGAATTGTTTTTAAACATATTGCTAACCTAGGATTTTTTTTAATCAGAGTTTGCGAAGACATTCTGGGTAGCTTCCAGAACAACTGCATCATTCTCACAAATGCTATAGCCGCTTTAACACTTTAAAAGGATGCTTGTACATATTCTCATCTATTGCAAATTTTGAATGCTTCACACACACAGTCCTACGGAATGGTACACATTAACTCTTTAATTTGAAATAAAAGTAATTAATATAACTAGTCAAATTACTTAAATTTATTTCCCTGATGAAAACACATCACTTCAGATAAAACTCTGATAAATTCAGACAAGTCCATGGAACTTTTGGCAGCAGTATGAAAGATTCTTGTTACTACCTTCTTCCAGGATACTTTTTTCATTCAATTTCTCAGTGCAACCTACAATGCTGGGGTTTCCTGTGTTTTGCTACCTATTACCCATATCTGATCTAGTTTAGATTTCTTAGGAACAACCAAGTCAATCACCATATTTTTGTTTCTTTGTTTTTGGCATGGTAATGAAAATACCTAATGAAAGAAGTTCTCATTTATTTATTGTTTTTCGAATGTACCATATCTAGAGGAACTTTTATAGATTATAAAAGTTCTAAAATAAAACATTGGTACTGTTGCTATGAAGAATTATGCTCTCCATGCTCCTACAATGTAAGTACAGCACATGGGAAGTATCACTGAGATTTCTCGCCCACGGAAATTGTGTTGGAATAAAAGAAGGCAAACTTCATACTACAAAATTATACTACTATAAATCCACTGGGGATTTATATATTGCGTCATCTAGGCTATATACAATATAATAAACTCCCTGCAATCCCCTAATTTGGGGTAGAGTGGGGTAGAGTCGGGATGACTGGATGGAATGGACTGTTTACTGGCCCATCCTGATGCCATGCGAAGTTCGCAGCAGATATTTTTGAGCAGCGGAGTGGTCTTGGTGAAAATGCTTGCCTCCCACATAAAAGGTTGAGAGTTCAAACCTAGGGTGCAAAGAAAAAAGGCTATTTACAATATATGATCAGATAATTTGGATAACTCAGATAATACCTCTAGAGAGTACAGTATTCCTCCTTAAAGGAGGAAGGCAAGAATCATTAAGTAAATGTCAAATTAGCCTGATAAGAAAGAGAGTATGAGAAAGAAATTCAAGATAATCCCAGCCTTGTTTCTGTTTGGTAAAGAAGTGGCCAGGGGAACCATTTTGGGAAAGGCTGGCGGAATCATTTTGGGCCCTAGAAATAATGGCCAGATCTTTTGCCCTGTTGTGGTTTATATGCCAGTTGCAGATCTACCTAGATTGAGAAGATCTTGCAACAATGATTCATACCCTTATTATCTTGTATTTAGACTACTGCAATTAGTTCTCTATATAGCTGCCTCTGAAGATCATGCAGAAACTACACCTGGCACAAAGGCAGGTACTGACCACCTTGAAACATGTACCGTAATATCAATGTTGTAGATGTTGCATTGGTTACCAACAAAGTTTGGGATTCCATTCAAAGTGCTGGTTTTGGCCTAAACATTTTGGCCTGAAAGTGCCTGCAGGATCTTCTTTTATCTGAATCAGCCCATTCTATACAATCATGCTAGGAAAGGGTACTGATTGCTCCCACTATTACAATGTAAGGTAGGCTAAAGCCAGAAGGTGCTGCTCATGATTATGTCCCAATTTTAAGAAATAGTCTTCCCTTACAAAGAAGATTGGCTCCTTTTCTAATGTCTTTCCTGAACATGATAAAAGCAGAGCATTTCCAGAACGAATTTAGTGATTGACTTTTCCACCCTTGTCATTTTATTGTTATACTTTTTGGATAGTTAATGTTTTATCACTGAATGTAATTACGTTTATGTTTTATTGTTTAATTAACTTATTTACTGTTGACATTTTAATTATTTTTATTCCAAATGCTTTAATAGATTGTTATAAACTGCAGTGAGTTTTTGTAGATTTAACGATATAGGAATATACTGCAATCTATATGCATTTTTCTTTCAACACATTTTGTATCAAAATGTTCCCTTTTTCAAGTTTCATACACTTTTCAGTTTTATGACAAATTTACTGCAATTAATATAAATTATTGTTTAGTACATATCCTAGGTTTTCCATGTAATTCAATAAATTCACATACTGTATATTTTATATGAAACATGTACAATTTGTAAAGGATAAATGTGCATCATTGTAAGCTGTGAATTTATTGATATGGAATACATGTCTTTGAAACATTGCATTATCTATGTATGTAGAGTACTAAAATATAATAACT
>JANHJO010002915.1:99088-114937 GCA_032468235.1 Pseudoxyrhopus heterurus
CTATGGAGATTCTCAGTAACCTGGTTGTCCCACAGGTGCTTTTCAAAAGGCAACTGGACTTTTTTTATTTTTGCTTGAAGATATTTCACTTCAAGTGAAATGTTCCTGACCACTCAATCCAATACAGCACAATCAACACAAATCCTAAAAAGAATTACACTGCCATACATCAAGTATATCTCAGAAACCACAAACAGACTACTACAACCACATGGAATCCACATAGCACACAAGCCAACTTAAGCCCTTCAAAACATCCTAAGCAAACCAAAAGACCCAGCAACCCCAGAAGAAGAAACAGAAGTCATCTACAATATACAATGTAAGAACTGCAACAACCACTATGTAGGGCAAACAGGCAGAAGACTGGCAGAACGCATCCATGAACACCAACTGGCAGTCCAAAGGCATGATGAAAATTCTTTAATTTCACAACATATAGACAGATTTAACCATAGTTTTGATTGGGAAAATGTGACAATCCTAGACCAGGCCAAGTCCAAAAATGCCAGGGAATTTCTGGCACACTCTGGCCTTGCCTGTCATTGCACCTGCCCTGTGGAACATCCTTCTCCTAAGAGGTCAGATTAGCCACAGTGGTCTTGGCCTTTTGCAAGATCCAGAAGACATGGCTTGTTACCAGATTTGGCTGTTGGATTGTCAAAGTATTGTTTGACTGGGTTTTTAAAAGTAATTTATGCATTTTGTTGTTATTGTTGTTTACTTTTATCAACTGCCCATAGTCACCCTAGTAAATTTGGTGGTCATATAATTTAATATAAAATTAGCAGAATTAAATAGTAGTAGTATGTAAAATTAATGCTAGCAATAGAAGGAAAAGGGTCAAAATTAAATGATTACAGATTTGCTGCTACACGGTTCCAAGCTTCCTTTTTTAAACAATAGATTTATGTCATATTCCAGACAGAAACTATGTGTTTCTACATCTTTCTCCTGAAAAACATACCGCAGTTAATACATGAAAACATTATTATTTTTAATATTTTCATCTTCAAAAATCACCTTTTTACAACGAAGCATTCTACAACTGTTTAAGGTAGTAGAAGTAAGAGGCCTATAACTCAGGAGATTCTGTTCAGGCAAATCTATAGCTAAATTAATAGCTTTCATAAGCTAAAGTAAAGCATTTTTGTTTATTTGCTGTATCCATTTTAAGACAGTTCTAGTATCTGTCTGAATTAACTGCGTTTTCTTTAAAGGAAGGAAAGACAAAAATAGTGTCAGAAAGAGAGTAGTATGTGTTTCCTTGGTAACAATGTATTAGTGTACCTTACAAAATGGCAGCCAATGTTTTTAACAGCAGAATCTTAGGGCATTTTCAGATATTTTCAGATGACTTGGATCACTTGAATCTCCACTGAACAATGGGCAGAGTTCCTGGATTTTTAATAGATGCTTTATCACTTCAGCAAGAAGGGAAATTACTTGCTGAGTAAACACTTTTATGTTTGTGCCAGAAAATATCTGCAAACTTGCAGGATTTTTGTACTATTGAGTCAGATATGTTTATGAAATCCGAAAACCTATGATGATCCCATGAGTTTTGCAAGACATTTGCAAAAATGTTCTCATCTGATTTTTCTAACATTAGATTTGTGCACTTTTCATTGTCTTCTAGCTCTTTGTGCACATGTGCCTTTAAAAACATTAAAAGGAATATCGTGACTGTCCTGAGCTGACTCAGGTTTCACCTTCACACAGCTGGTTGATATACAAGACTCTAGAGGCTGGAAAAATGCCATTTTAACCCTGTGTTTAGTTGACATCATTATGGATGTATTAAACTGGACCTTTTAACATTTAAAGTTAATCTTTTTGCTGGGCAAAAAACAACATATACATTATAACAAAAGCAAAAGATTTATTATTCAGAAACAATAATTACAAACCTTAGGAATATTTGTTTAGAAGTCTTTGTTAACTTAGTAGGACTTACACCCTGAAAAGAATTAATAGAGATGATTTTGCATTATAGCATATACCTATTTATAATTATACAGTATTTAAATAAAGATATGTTACAGTATTATCATCAGTATTTTAGCAAATTGTTTTAATATAGTTTGTCCCTTTTAAAAATATGATTTACAATAGTTATATTTTTATACACTTGGCAATATAAATTCAACATCAATATTTGCTACTTTTTTTTTCAATAGTTATTTCACATCTCTAAATTCAAAAGCTGGATGAAAGATAAGGATATTTTAGTTAACTTCTTTTGCACATTATGTAAATAACATACCAAGCCCTGCTGAACATCGGTAGTATACATTCACTGCTTTCTTGATAAAAAAAAAAATTTCATGTTTTGTGATTAAAATGAATTTAACATAGTGGAGCAGTTTGATGTATAGCTTCTTCTCAAGGATGACTTTTCAAGTCTTCTGTGTTTCACATGTCTATAATCTGTCATTCTGCTGTAACATAGGTTGCCATACAAATAAAAGGATTTCTTGCAACAACAACTCTTCTGGTGAGACGAGTGAGACAAGCACTATCAAAGAAGTCTAGCTCTATAACATCAGTCTCAGGAAACAGATTGGGAAGGAAGAGTACCTATCTTCTCAGACCCTGCTAGCTGGAAAAGGACATATTGCTGATTCTGGCCATCTGATCATGTTCTCTGGCAAGGCTGTGAAGTATTGCTACCATGCAGATCAAGCCTTTGCTACCATGTGCTTGACCTATATTTTTCTCTGAAGTGAAATGCAGTAACCATCTTCCTTCAAAGAGAGGATGAAAGAAGCAAACAGCAGTGACAATAGGCCCCCATGTACCTCAGTTTCTAGTTAGACTAGCAGTTAGAAGAATGGTTTGGGTAATAGTTATCTGCAGACTGAGACTGAACCTGTCACTTCAACAAGTGAAAACTAAAGATAGATATCACTTGTGCTGAATCACTAGTTTTACCTATAAATTTGCTATAGTAGCATGGTTCATAACTTAGCACTAGTCCTAACCCTAAATAAAAGTTTATAAGCCATAGTAATTGGGGATTCACCCATCATGGTAAAACAAAATCAAACAAATACATTTTTGGGATGCCAACAAGCTGTACCTTATTCAGCAAGCCTGGCTTAGTGTAATATGAGAACTAATCTAAATCTTCTAATATGCTACATACTATGAAATACAAAATGCATCTTCCTTCAATGCAAGAACTTTTGGTGAGTATGACTTGAAAGATGCAATGTGGGTGGCTATTCCTGTCTCAGGCAGTAAAATAGTTTGGGCTGCTTCTGGTTCCACTTTTCCTAGCATCTGAATCTCCTTTTTACATATTTTTACTGGTGGAATTTGAATGAATGCAAACCAGATGCTGTTAGCTTTGTGATGCATTTTGGCAGACTTATACTGTTCCCTGTATTCTGTTCCTACACAACAGAAAATACTGGAATCTATGTAGTATCATGATCAAAGTGGTAGGCAATTTAATTTAAATCTTTGCTCAGGCTTACTGTCTGAGTCCACGTTTCTTTGACAATCTTCTTTCTTGATTATCTGTGATAATGTCTTCAGAAATTGTGAGTGCTCCATCACTGGAGGTTTTTAAGAACAGATTGGACAGCCATTTGTTTGAAATGATGTAGGATCTCCTGCTTAGGCCGGAGACTAGAAGGCCTCTAAGATCCCTCCAACTCAGTTATTCTGTATTCTATCTTTCAACCACTGTAAACATTACTTCTGTCCTTCCTTCCTTCCTTTTTCAAAAATGGTTTCGCAGAAGCCTGTTGGAGTTTAAGCCATCATGGATGGCACTTGGGAAGTTTATCCAACCCCAATCTTTCTTACCATACTTTACCTACCCTATAGATGATTGAAAGTAGAAAAATAACAAGAAATGGTGTTCCTTGAGGAAACCTATTTATGAAGAACAACCAATGATGCCAGCAAGAATGAATAGTTAATACCTTATTACAGTAATTCTCTTGTTCCTGTTTGTATGGCATAGCTGACTAGTGCTGGAACTGTTTAAAGCTAAATGTATCTTTTCTAATTTTAGTGTGTTTAGCTTTTCATATGATATAAACAGCAAAGGTTATTTAGATAAGCATGTCATATGACAGAGCTTTAATCAAGGTAAGCATGTCATATGATAGAGCAATTGCTCTAAATTATAATTATAGGAAGTTCCTCCTTTCCCAGAATAAAAGATTCTTAATATTAAAAAGCGGCAGGATAGAATGTTTCCCCAAAGGAGAAGAGGACAAAAATCTTAACAAAGACAGAAAGCAGCCTGTCTTCCTGCCATAGGAAAACAGCCTCAAGCAGAAACTTAAAGAGGCTGATCTTTAGGAATGAAGATTTTGTATCCATTCAGAAAGACTTGCCAAATCTATTCATAACCAAAGAGACTCCAAATAAGCAACACAATAGGCAAGGAACCAAAGCTGATAAGATTAGCTCAGACAAGTACTTTTTGCCTGTAGAGCCAGCCATGACCCCTACATGACCCCATAGGAATCATATTAATGGACATAGTCCTACACAGGAACAGGCACCTCAATCTCAAAGCCCCAAAGAATGTATAAAAAAACACCTACTCTCAACCCCATTTTGTCAACCACCCCAGAAATATGCTGCTATCGCTAGTTTCTGGCTGCCAAATAAACAGAGACTTCCTTTCCTGAAGTCTGCCTCCATTTTAATTCCCACGTCTTTCTCCTGGCTTGGAACTGGGCCGGATTTTTCTTCCAACATAATGCAAATTATAAATTTATATATGATTGGAATATTCTTGTGGTTTGTAAAACACACTATGTGGCATTTAAATTATGATTAGAGTTAGGACTAGCTTTAGTTTAGATATGGCTAAGTATGTGGCTAAGATGTTACTGATAATTATTGACCCAAACATTATCTGTTAAATTAATCCACCCAGAAAATTGTTGTGAGGATAATTGGGACAAAAGAAAGGAGTAGGATATTTCTTTTAATATGGTTTCATTTTAGAATCATTTGCACAGCATCAGTAGGATTTATTGAATAAAAATTGTATTATAGATGAACACAAAATTATATTTTTGTCCTGTACATTTTATTTCAGTAAAGGGAAATCTTATCCTCTCTTCCATTCTTTTCTGAAGTACGGTACATTTAAATGGAAGTCTATCCTAATACTTATGGTTTTATTGAAGATGAGATTTAACAAACTCATAAATGAAATAAATCATAAACAAAATGTTAAATATTGAACCTAGAAATACATAGATATTTCTCTTAGTTCACTTTTTCCTTTCAGAAAACAGGCACCATATTCCCCAAGCACCTCATAAAAATCAATTGTACATATTCATGTGAAAATGCCAGACAGTTTTATAGGATGCATAGAAATTCTTAGAAAGCCAGTTTGGTGTAGTGGTTAAGTCATCAAGCTAGAAACCAGAAAACTGAATTGTAGTCTTGTCTTAGGCATGAAGCAAACTGGGCAACCTTCGGCTAGTGGCTTTCTTCGAACCCTAGGAAGGAAGCAATGGCAAAAAAAAAAAAGGTTTGCCAAGAAAACATCAGAAACTACTTCAATCAATTGCCAGGAGTCTTGACATCAAACCTGACGATGGAAGGAAGGAAGGAAGGAAGGAAGGAAGGAAGGAAGGAAGGAAGGAAGGAAGGAAGGAAGGAAGGAAGGAAGGAAGGATATTTTAAACTATTTGTGTATCTTTCAGGTGACAGAATCAAAGCATCCCTTCATATCTGTTATCAGTTATTTGTTTTGTGAACTGCAAGAAAATAGCTGGAATTTTTGACCAGATTTAGCTTACAGTACTGTCATGTGAAAAAGAAAATATACCCTCTGAGTTCTATGGTTTCACGTATCAAGACATAGTAAAAATAATCTAGTCCTTAGCAATTCTTAGAAATAACAAAATAACAGAGTTTCCTTGCTCAAGCAGGAAACCTTATACCATTACAGATGTATGGTTGTCCAATCTCTTCTTTAAAACCTCCAACGTTGGAGCATCCACAACTTCTGGCGGGGGGATCATCCTATTGTCAGGAAAATTCTCTTTAGTTCTAGATTGGTTCTGTCCTTGATTAGTTTCCATCCATTGCAGCTGGGCAAAGATTATGTGGGCTACAGCTTTCATGTGTTAGTCCAACAGAAGCTGCAAATCCAGGAGAACACCCAAATCATGGACCTGCTCCTTCAAGGGTGGTGCAACCCTATTTATAGTAAATACATGGGCCATGGGGGAAATACCAATGAATAAGCATAGCTCTAATTCACATTCAATTTAAGTTTGTTCTCTTCACTTGGGGCTCTAATAGGTTCTAGGCACTAAGACAAGATGGAGTCTGGAGCTCTCCATTGGAGCCTGGGATTCTGATGTACAGTTGGGTATCAGCAGTATGCTGGTGATTCTGGACTCAAAAATCACAAGATTACTTTCCCCAGCAGTGTCATATAGATGTTAAATAAAGGGGGGAAGAGAACCAATTCCTGTGACATTTCACAAGGGAGCAACCAATGTCCAATCTCTCTTCTCAAATTACCATTGACTGGAACCAGTTACTGAGGAATGAAAACATATAAAACAATTATTCCAATCACCAACCACACAACCAGCAAGGTATTGTGGTTGATGTTTTCAAAAACATGAGAAGTCTAAAATAACCATCCTCCATCCAAGTCCCAATAAAGTTCATCAACCAGAACGACTAATGCCATCTCAGTCTCTATCCAGACTGAGACTGTACTCTGACTAATAATTAATTCAATTCCTCTAGTATGTCTTATAGTTAGACTTGAACAACTGTCTCCACAAAAAAAGGAAAGGATTGAGACTGGGTTGTAATTGTTCAAACCTCTGGATTGAGGGAGGACCTCTTCAAGAGGGGATGAACCAGCCTCTCTTTTGGGGATGAAGGCAATGAGCCCCCAGAGGTGTTTCACAACTTTTTGGATCCAGGTTACAACACCTCCCCTCTATCTGAGGAAGAGAGGAGGGACAAAAACCCATGGGCGAAACAGATATCCTAGAGAGCACCCTATCCACTTCTTTGGAGGTAACAACATTAACAAAAGCCAGGTAAGAGCGCAAGACAGTAACCTCACAAGAATCTGCCCAAGTAGAATCAAGACTACAGCAAACTGGAGTGATATTTACAAGCAAAATGTCAATCACATTGGTCATAGTGGCCCAGTAGTAATTCAGCCAGGTGGGTCCTACTCAAAAGGTCATTGGTCACTCAGAAAAGGTCTGCTGGCCAGCAGCCTGCCAATGCAATAAGGGAGAAGAAGGAAGAACATTTCATTTCTCTTATTGCTATAGAATTCTCTTGAAAATGAGCTCCTTCCTACAGTTGGTCAAATTCAATCTTCTTCATCCTTCCCCTATACTCGAAGCATCACTTTGGTTGCTTCATTTCCTGTATGGCCTCAGAAAACCAAGAAGTCAGCCAGAATTATATACTGATTTCCTGAGAAGTCTCATTGTGTTCTGAGCAGCTTCCTTCCAGTATGTGGTATAGGACTGAACCTCAATTTAGTAAATGTATAATGAATAGAAGCCAACTGCGTTTACATTAAGAATGTTTACATTATAATTGCTTGTAGCCCAGAAATTTGGATATGAAGTGATTATTGAAATAGTAAATACTTCAAGAATCACATCTTAATTGTAAGCAAAAAATAAATCTCTTAATAGCTGACATAATTTAATGCTGATATAAAGCAGCAATACTGAACAGAAACTAGTTGGATTGGTAAAGAATAAACTAATGTGTTGCATATTCAAGGTGAGGACAATTCTTTATATTTTGTGCATTTATATATTAATATGCCAGAATGCATGCCAGTGCCTTGGAGAATTTTTCTCAACATTGTGATTTTTCTGATGCAAAAGGAAGAAAATTATGGTTATAGACTGCTAATAAAGAACTTCCTACTTCACAGTGATTGGTCACATCTCTTGCTTTGAGGGATGCAGAAGTACTGGAAAAATTATTGCAAAGTTTAAAACACTACAGTTAGAGTAACATTTTCTTTCTGAGATGCATTAGCTATTTCATGTTGTGTTTTGCAGACAATCATGTTTTACCTGATTAGGCTGTAATTAAAATTCAGAAGCAGGTCAGTGCAGAAAGAATAAAACATACTAGAGTGATCAGATCTTGAATGGAGGCAAATTGGCACAAAACTGTGCACAACTGGAATGTGGTATTAATCCAATCTGTTAATAACTTTAACTTTTCTATGTGATCCCTAAATTTTACAGAAGGTACATTGCATGAATATTTTAATGAAGTACAAGGTGTAGGTAAATGTACCTTATTCATAAATTCATAAATACTAAGCAGGAAATAATAAGCAGGAAATATTAAAATTCTTGGTGTTCATCAATAAAGATTCTGTAGAAAAATTCCTGTAGAATAAGATCTTATTATTTATATTTAATATTCATATTAATGATCAGATTCCAATTTCAGTGTGATTAAAGAAAAGAGAGAAATAGATCTGCTTTTTAATGTACTGTGTATCACAGCTGAACAGTCACAGTTAAGATTGTAAGAGAGATTTTTGAAATCCATGCAGAATTTCCATCAGGTCACTAAAGGAATAATTATGCTTGTGTGCAGTTAATGTTCCCTGACTATTTCTTTTGACCCTTTGTGTCTGTTTCCTTTCTGTGCAGTCCTGTTGTGATCATACAGTCTGAATCCAACCTTCTGTAAATTGATCAGAATGAAAAACTCCAATGAATTATTTGATTTGCCTATGGAAGAGAAAGCTTACTATTCCTACACAGAATAAAGAATAATGTAAGAGACATGTTGGCTACTTGAATATAACATTCTCCAATGTCTGAAACAGCTTTAGCTATATTTCTGTTGTTGCCCAGATATGCTTTGCTGTTACATCAGGCAATATATTTACCTGGGTTGTTTTAAAGGTTGGGGTAGGTGGGAAATGAAATGAAAATCCTCAGTCATTTATAAAAATGAGATAAGAATGTTGTCTTCTAATTGTTCTTCCACTTTCTACTTTTAAAGCTAGAAGACAATACTTGTAGTACACAAGGAAATTGGATTCAATTTTTTTTTAAAAAAGCCATATATTATTGTACTGGTTTTATTCTTGTACTGTGAAATGAATTTGGCTATTAATGGAAATTAAGAGACAGATTGGGAGCTTGTTGAATAGCGTTGAACACAATCTTAAAATGCAGCTCACATTCTTGTCTCTGTAAACCTAAATGGTTATGCAAGAATGCAACTCACATTTTTGTCTGTGTAAGCCCAAATGGTTAAAAAAAAAAAAAGCAAAATCTCTGGCTTTCCTTTTGCTGTAATTTTGATGGTATTTGATTTCTGTTTGAAAACCTATAGTTCTATTTCAACCTGCATTGCAGAAAATATTCACATCCTATAAAATCTTAGGCTGCAACACATTCAAATCAATGGGGGTTTCAGGAGAGACAGACCAAAACCTAGTACTGATAAAAGATTCAGAAATAGATTTTTTAAAAAAATGTATGTACAACCTATGTTCCATTGCAGAGGTCTCAAGCTTTGCTGGCTGGGGAATTCTGGCAGTTGAAATCTGCCAGGCTTAAAGTTGCCAAGGTTGAAAACCCCTGTTTTATTGAAAAAGGCCACTTTTCATAGATTCATTATGGTCCAAATACATAGCAATACACAACTATTCATGATTCTAACTTACATGCTCTATTATTTTTTAAAAAAAACATATTTTTCTTGTATTTATGTGTTTAACTTATAAAATTGGGCTAAAATACTGTTTTTACTAATTTCTTGCTGAAATCTCACCAAAACATACTCTGCTAAACAACTAATTTCCATAACACTGTCAAATTATTACTATTACCCTTCTCATCCTTCCTAGTACCCATCTCTCCTCACTTATGACTATACCACATTGCTTATATCTTTATCTATATTATTTTTATTTGTATGATTTGATCAGTAACCTATAACTCTCACTACGTGTTGTATCTTATGTTTCTTACGACTCTGAATGTATTTTATGTTATTTTAGTTGTATCTTATAATTCTATGATTGTTGATGGCTCTTGATGAATGTATTTTATGTTATTTTTTTTCTTCTTATGTACACTAAGAGCATACGCACCAAAGACAAATTCCTTGTGTGTCCAGTCACACTTGGCCAATAAAAAAGAATTCTAATTCCAATTCCAGTAAATCCTTAAATACAGTACTTATCTTTTCCATAATAAATGTTGTTATATAACAGGATATTTTTAATATAATTTTTAAAATTTCAAAACACAATGTTTTCATGATATAATAATTCTTCTTGCAATATCAGACTATATACATGGTGCTGTACAGAATTTCAAATTTTGCATATTTTCCTTATAGTAAATACTGCCCATAATGGAAGAGTCAATGGCTTATGTTTTACCAGTGATGGGCTTTACCTTTTGACAATTGGTACAGATGATCGCATGAGACTCTGGAATAGTTCAACTGGAGAGAACACACTGGTAAGAAATACGTGCTTAGAAATTGTTTATATCTCCAGGCTTTTAAAGCAATCTTGGTGCTTTATCTCCATCAATGTAGGAGGATAAATAGGAGGAGGAAAATGTGTTGGATATGTTCACTGCCTTGAGTTATTTGTAAAAATGTGGGTTTTTTTAGAAATCCTGTGTATTGAAATTCTATTATCAAGGTAATATTTTTGCTTCTTTCTTCCTTTCTTTCAGACTCTCAGCTCATAAATTGTGAGATTGTGTGGGAAGATGGGTATTTCTTACATAATGGATATAAATGTATCTTTTGATGTTACAGAATTGGGCACAATATAGTCAACTTACACTGAGAATAGAAAAAGTGTAATTATGTGAATTTGAGGAAGAGAACACTAGGGAAATAATGGAATGGAAACATAATGAGATTTTAAAAAGAACGCAGCATATTTAAACCTGTTTCTTGTGGTAATTAATGGGATTCAACATATTGAATGTTGGCCATAAAATTTAAATTAAAAAACTATTACCTTACTAGCCTGCACTTAAGTCTTATAGGCTCTCCCTTTCCAGCTTCTTTGAGATATTTATAAGAGAACTTGCTGTACAGTAGGAATCTGTAATTTGCATGGCCTATGACCTTAAGTGTTTATCTCAAAAATATAAATAAACATATTCATAATATCATGCATTAGTTAACACAACCAGTTTATGGAAGCAGTTTGCAAAAGTATATTAAGTAATGTCTGAACAGGTTTTGGGGTGGAAAATGGACACTCACGGATATATCCTGACTGTGCTCCCTATCTTAAATCTTATTTGGAGGATTAGTGTTCAGCCAATATGTATGAGGCAAATATTGTAGAGTATTATCTATAGGAGAAGAGGAAAAGGTTTTAATGGAGAATGTATCAACTGTCAAATTCACCATAGTCAAACTACACTTAGCTATGCTGTTTCTTAATAATGCAAAGTATGGTAGACCTCTGTTGTGAAAGTGCTGTAGAAATAGATAAGTTGCTTCTTTTAAGCAGAGGATTTCTAATCCAAAAGCATATATCCCTTGAAAGATTATATATAAATTCATAGACTATGAGGGCCGGAAGTAACTTGGAGCTCTCCTAGCCCAACCCCTTGCCCATTCCAGTTGGCCATTCACCTTCTGTTTAAACAATTTTCACGAAGGAGAGACTGTCACCTTTTCATATAACTTATTATTAGAACTATTTTCCTTAGTCCAATTAAACTTCTTGATTTAATTGCACAGTTTCTCTTCCTATCTTCTGGAAGAACTCTGAACAATTCTTCCCCATCTTCTACAGGACAGTCCTTCAGACCCTGGAAGACAGCTATCATATCTCCCACAGACTTTTTATCTCCATGCTAAGCATTTTATTCTCCAAAGTTTGTAACTATATCTCTTCGTGTTCCTCATCTTAGTTGTTTTCCTCCAGGCCTGCTCCAATTTCTCAATGTCTTTCCTAAAATATGATCAGAACTGGATAAAGTATTTTAGGTGCGGTTGACCAATATAGAATAGAAAGGAACTGTTTGCTCTTGATCTTGACACTACTCTTGATACGGTACAGCCTGGAAACTGTCATTTGCTCTTTTTGCAGCTACCTCAAACCATGGATTCATTTTCATCTTGTGAATCACCAAAAAGCTCAAATCTCTTTTTCATGTGTTGCTACCCAGTACATCCTTTCTGTCTTATATTGTCTTCTTTTCCTACCCAAACATAAAACTTGAGTTACACAGTGTCTACCACATTTTCTCAGCTAAACTGAGAAAATTGAAAAAGCAGATTGTGTTGATTTGATATGGTTTATTTTCGATAAAGCTGTGTTGGCTTCTGTCATGTTTTACTCATTTCTTTGAAATCCAGTTTGTAGGACTGTAGCTTTTCAGTTCTTTTTCTCTGTCTTTCTCTTTTTGAGAGCAGGAACAATATTTGCCCTCCTATACTACTATACTAATTTCTGAAACTGGACAGAAAAAAACTTCGAGATGACATCCACAAGCTCTAAGACATAATAGATCTGGTCCTGGAGATTTAAACTTGTTCATGGTAGTTGGTGCTCCTTAACCATCCCTTTACTTGCACTAGGTTATCACACACTCCAGTCGCCCATTTTTCTGCTTCAGTCCATTTCATTACATTTTCCTTAAAGGTAGAAGGACATGAGAAGTTCTGCCTTACCTTAATAACATGTTATCATCCTGAATCGCCTAAGCAGCAAGCCCACCTATTGCCTTTTCCTCATCTTATTAGTAAAAGCCCTCCAAAAGCCTTTTTTGTTCATTTTAGCTTTCGTTCCATGCATAAGAACATTCAAATTTGTTCTTTCTAACTTTCTGCAGATACTATCAACTTGCAAGTATACCTACTTGATTATCTTATTTATCTTACATTTCTTATATACTGTATGTCCCTTTTAGCAGTTAGTTCAGTGAAGGGCTAATATACTTCCACAGTGATTCCCCATATTGCAGTGGTATGTAGCTAACTTCCAACACCCTATTTTGAGAAATTTCTAACTCTCCTGTATTTCTTTCTATAAGATCCTGCATAGTATATGTATAAAGTTTTTGACTCGTTTATTTTATTGGGTTCTCTTTGTGGTACAGTATCTAGTTTTAAGATTTGTGTGGAGAATATATCATATTTTAGGTTTTATTTATGCAGAAATATTAAATATCCAAAAGAATTCACAAATTTTTAAGCACCACTATAGATCTACCTTTCTGTCTAAATTAATCCTATCTGATATTCTTTGGAACATGAGATGACTGATTTTGTAATATAAGATATTCTAAATTTGTTTCAAAGTTGTTGAAATTGTCAGTGTTTATTTTAGTAACACTTTTTAATTGTTGTACTCAATGAGTTGTAAGTTTAAGCTCCACCAAAATATTTTCTAATATAACCCAGGAATCTTACAGTGTTGACCAAGTTGGTTTTTTAGGTGTGCACAATTGGGGGGGGAGGGGCTAAGGGCTGAATTTGATTTTCCAATAAACATTTGCTGACCACACTTCAAGAAATAAACAGGTCCTGGATATGAACTAATGTTATATTTTAACTTTGAATTAGTTAAATACAGTTAAGGATTCATCATATATTTCATTCAATAACATTCAAACTAATTAACTTTTGGAAAGCTTAGGGATCACTGTCCAACACTATAGAAAGCCAGAGGTAGCCTTGGGACATCTGGTTGGGCAACTCTCTGTGTTTTGTAATAAAAAAAGTGTAGTTTAATAAGGCTCTTTATTTAAAAGTATTCTTTTGATGTACTATATGTTAATGTCTATAGCATTATCCATAGCAATTAACGTGATACTGCATATCACTGTATAAATGATGTTTGGAGATAAACTTCTATTTTGCAATTTAGTAAAACTTTTTCTGATTGCCACACCTTAGAAGCTGCCAGAAGGTTGGCTTTCAGTCACAAAATGAGATAGTTAAAAAGATACCTTCAGCCAGTTGTTGGATAATTGTCTCAGTCACAACAATTTGGCAAATTATACTTGTCATAACTTGCCATATCTTCTATTACATGTATATTCAGTATAAGTATTCAGTTAACTTTGATGGACTAATGAAAACAAAGTCCAGTTGCTTTTTGAAAAAGCACCTTTGGGACAAGCAAAATGTGACTAAATAAAATTCTGTCAAGGTGGGCAGAAAGCGCACCAAGTGCAACCATTGGTTTTTCAAGGTAGTTATACTACTGATTGTTCCTTTTTGAAACTTTCCCTAAGAGTCATTATCCAGTAGAAGAGTACTGACTATAAGTCTATTTAAGGCAAGTTTTAATTGACATGAATCTTTTAAATTCAGAGTCAACCAGTCACTGTAGGAAGAATCAGCATAGAACACAGGAAGGGAGCCTAGTTAAAATGTGGTACTCCTTTATCCTCCCAGTTCACTATGCTCTGTACATTTTTCTACTAATTCTCAGCTCGCAGATAGAATACAGGTAGTCCTTGACTTACGATTGTTCATTTAACAATGGTCTGGAATGATGATGGCCTTGGAATGCATGCTTCCCACTATTTTAAATATCGCATCACCCTCCAATTACATGATCATGATCTGAGGGCTTGGCATCCTGCTTGCCCTTGCAGCCAAGTGCCCTGAAATTGTGTGACCGCCATTTGCAAATCTCTCTGCAGGTTCCCTAGAACCCCAACGGGAAAGCCAGTTACAAGCTGCTGCCACTTGGCAGAAGGATTCACTCTTATCTCTAGGAACTGACTGAAACAGCTGCTTATTGAGAGGCAAGAACTCAGTCCTGTAGCCATCCAAAGGAATATCTTTCTGTGCATGAAGAGGAACTGAACTCGTTTGATAGGATGCAGAAACAAAGATTTCAGCTCTGTTCTTACACCCAAGCAAAATAGTTGCCTTCCATGCATGGAGGAGAGCTGAACTTCTTCAGCAGAGTGCAGAAATGGAGCTGAAATCCTGAAAATTTCAGCTCTACTTCACCCCATTGAAGGAGTTTCCATACTCAGTGGGGAGATGAAATTCTTTGGCAGGCAGTTCTTTCAGTCAGTCCCCAGAGATGAGAAGGAGCTGAAATACAAGAAGAAAAGCAGCAAGATGAGAAAAGGAGTGTGGGATGCCTCAGGTGGGAAGGGGAGGCTCTGGAAAGACCAACACACGCTGTACATGAGTGACTCTTCGCTTAAGGGCTGTATTGGATTTCATTAGGAAGGATTTATAGCTCCTTAATGGAGCCTCCCACTGTTATCCCCACCCTCCTTAGGCATCCCATTCTTCTTACGTGGGACTTCTTCCACAAAATTGCTTAACAACCACAGAACCAGGATTGCAGTCATTGAGAGAAGCAGTCACATTAATGACTGCTTTGCTTAGTGACCAAGATTCTGCTCCCAGTTGTGGTTGTAAGTCGAAGACTACCTATAAGTAGAAATTTCTGCTATTAAGGTATCAACAGAATAGTAGATGTGAAACAGAACTGATTTCCCAATTTTCCAGATATTTTGAACAATACTTTCCATCAGTCCTAAAATAATCTGATCAGTAGTCAGACATGATGTCAGTTGTAATCCACAATAGTTAGGTGACTTATACTGAGCATCAATATCCTGAATAGGACAAGATAAAAGAATGCCCTATACCATTTCTAGCCCCATAGGGAGTAGGCCCTATGCCTTCATAATATCCCATCTACTAAGATCATTTCACTGAACACTCACGGCAAAATAGCTAAATTTTAATTTTTAGAAAACTCTCAACATCCACTCTTAACATCTCCCCCCCAAACAATTCTTCCAAATAGCTTCAAATCACTGGTTTGAGAGCAAATTACAGCTTATTTTTTTCTTTTTCAAT